>JAZBGY010000200.1:0-10440 GCA_037414755.1 Lydus trimaculatus | reverse complement strand
TATTTTTATATTTTATATCGACCACCAAATATGAAATTTATCATGAAATATATATTTTTTCATTGTAATTTGGGGCTCGTGGAGCGCGCCTCTTGCGCCTGTGTTCCGGCGCTAATTATGAAAAGAAAAATAATTTCTTAAACCCTTACAAACCCCCCAAATTCTTATATTTTTTTAAGGGTTATGGTATAACAGAAAAATATTTACATATATGAAATTTGAATTAGGGTTAAAGTTAGGGTTGCAAAAATTATAAGGATTAAATAGGAGTTTTTATGGTTCAGGTGCAAGTTCCTGCTTAGCAACGCCTAAATATAGTGGCACTATTAATGAGTAGAAAATGAATAATAAACATATAATTGAATCAACTCATCGTTGTAGTTGAATTTCATCGTCTACTCTTTGACGTAAATTAAGAAAAAACTCATAAATAAAGTTATCTCCAATAATTAATTCATTTGATTAATTGTAAATTATGTATCAAAAAAATAAATCAGGCAAGGATTTCATATTTTTCAACAGCTATATTTTAATAAATTATCTATTATGGTACACTCAGTGGCGGACTGGGTAAAGTGGGCAGCCCTGGCAAACCGATATAAAAAGGCCGCCCTCCTACATATTTGCAATACTTATATGTATTTTATTTTCAATTTTTAATGAAATATTTTTTATACATGTTTTTAAAACCTTCTATAGGCTCAATAGGGCCCGGTCCACTGGGCAACTGCCCGGTGTCCCGGCGGCCCAGTCCGCCACTGGGTACACTACTTTCGCTTACTATGATTTGCGCTTTTTTATTTCGATATGATTCAGCTAAAACAGTTAGTTTTTGTTACTAATCATGAGTCCTTTCTTCCTATGACTAAAACTAAAAATATTGAAAATATTTACACGAACGTACATATTTACAAAAATATTGTAACCTATTTTTGTCATTTTTCAATCAGATACCTACTGTGGAAAATTATATTGAATAGCTCAACGTCATGGGAGTTAGAATCGATATACCTATGTAGATTGCTTACGTAAATTTTATGGCCTACAATATTTACGGTAATTAACGTGTTTTCCAGTCGCATTATGCGTATCTGTTTCATGCGGTTTAGTAGTTATTTCATAAGAATTTGGGATTTTCCCGTTTTATATTTCCACTCTCGGAATCATCATTTTAATGGAAAAAAAAATCAGTTCAGAACGAGAGTGAAGTTAATTCTGTTTATGAAGAACCCAGGGCAGTGAAAATAGGGGATGCGATGGGTGAACTATGAATTCTTGATTCATTGATTTTTATTGTTTCTAACATGTATATAACTTAAGCAAGGCCCCCATCTGCATCTTTGCACTCGGGTCCCTGAATATATTTGCACGCTCCTGGAAAAACCATTGCATTTACCACACATATCTCAGACACTACTTTCACCTCTGATGATGAAAACAAATTCACATTAGTTACTTTTAAATAAAATTAAATAAATAAAGTTTTGAAATAGACTATAATTGTAAGAATTAGATAACTTATTCATATAATTCTAGGTTCATTTATTTCTTTGGTTTTACGGGGTTTTAGGAAATTATGCAATGTATCCTTAATCTTTCAATGTAAGTTATTTTCTTTTATGAGATTTTTTATACGCGGTTTTCGGTGGAATAGGTATATGTACCGCACAAAGACCCGACTAATATAAGAAAAATATACAGTGGTTTTCTTGGAAATGAATTTAAAATAAAACTATCACTAATAACAGTCTATTAGTGATTTTTATAGTTTGAAACTAACCACTGTCCATTTCACTCTGTTAAGGGTAAAAATACGCCCTGATAGCCTGTGACGATCTTGAGTAGAGCGATAAACTTTCGCCCCTCTCTGATTTAGCAGTTTCTGGATCGATGTATTTGCTATCTCTTCGGAGAGAGGGAAGTGATTATAACAAGAATTTGAGGCTTTTCCTGTGGTCCTCAGTGTAGCTTCCATTATAGGCTTCTTGATAAATCCTATCGCCCTCGAGTTTTCTTTCGCTAAACCCTTTTGAATGCGAGTTGCTGGGGCAAGCTCATTTATGTCATCGCAGAAGACCTTCTAGGGTTGCCTTTCCGATCTTCTCAATTCTTTGTTTTTTAGGGCCTATCGGCAACAGTTGCTTGCTCTTTTGACCCTGTTAGACGCCTTCCTGGCCTCGGTATTCAGAAGACTTAAATCCGTGTTCCACCAGAGAACGTTTCTCTCTATAGGGGGCAGTTGTATTCGTAGACGGACATTAGGGTTTGGTTCAAATGTGCCGAAGCAGCTTCCAGTTTTTCAACTATCGCTATGTTATAGTAGATTGTTTTTATTATTTATTTTTGCTTCCTTTTCCCTCAGCTAATGAGTTTTCAAAGGATTCTACAGTCAACGAAAAAAATCTGTTAATTTAAGTAATACAAAATAATTTGATCTAAAAAATTGTTTCTTTACAAGTTCTTCATCTTATTATATTTGCCATTGTTTGAAATATACATTAAAATAATGACACGCAAGAAATCTCCACATATAAAATATCTGTTTGAAAATTATTGTATTTTAGTTACGCCACTGAAATCCCACGCGTTTAATTGGTCACAGTGTCACACACAGTAGTCGCAATTCCCTGCTCTATGTACATTATAAATTGTTAAAGGGCTTCACTTCACAACTCCATCGAGCACACTTAGTATACATGTGTTTTATACTGATAGCAACAGAAAACACATTTAAAGTGGAGAATGTCATAAACAGTATCACATATGCCCCATAATTCACCGAGGAGACCTGTCGCGAGTAGCTAGCCGAATATTATCAGGCGCGGTCATTAGTTGTGTCTGTTATGTTTACTCCAATGATGCAAAAGTTACTCACGAGACGAAACATGGACCGAAAATTAATGAAGACTGACCTAACATTTAGTGTCAAAAGCTCGGGCGACACACCAATATGAGTCACCCTGACCTGGATAGTGTAATCGGGTAGTTCAAGGCGTTGCACATTCTGCATGCTCATTTCCATTTATGTCTAAAGCACCAGCATTCAGATAAACGTGACCTGCTTACCAGCATTATTTACTATTGATATGCATATTCGGAAAAGCGAATTTACAGGGCCACCAACCACGAGAGCCATCAGTTCAGTCAAAAAATCACTGACTATCATAGTCTTCACTACACTCCTGGTGATATCACAGTATCGTAGGGCCTTTTTTGTGGAACATATATCGTTCTTACTCACGACAAAAACAACATATTTATCACCAGATAGTTTACGTTCTTTAATGAAAAAACTACAAAACAGGAGTTAAATAGAATTTTTATAGATGAAGAAGGTGATATTTTTAAACCTGACTAGGGAATGGGTGAGCGATCAGCTAACACTTTTAAGACTTTTGACCGTCTGTTTTCTCTCTACCTAGTTCAAACTCATGTGAAAACCACGAGAGTAGGCTTGCTGATATTTTTTCCTATAAGGTTGACCATTCCTTCTACAAGGATCTTCTCACAACAGGATGAACTGACTTTATGATGGCATTTATAACAATGAAGAAATGTGTACGTGTAAGTCTTAAACCTCTATCTTTTTAGATGATAATAGAGTTTCTTCCCCTCTCGGTATCTAAGAATACCCGCTACAGCATGTTTCCTGTTTTTGAAGGCATTTAGCACAATATTTTCTATATACGCCAGATGATTGACCTTTGCTTCCTGACTAACCGTCTACTAATCCTCTATCTACGTGGAGAAGTGCATCTCTCCATTGACATTGACAAGTTTAACTTTTCCAAGGCCACTCTCGAATCAAACATCTGAAAGGCTTTATTATATGAGGGATCCTTTTTTTTTTGTAGAAGTTGGCCATTCTAGACACCTTTTAGGGACAGAAAATCAGTGACCTAGTTTGCAAAACTAGCAAACTGATTCGTCAATAGTCCTAACTGATCTGGTATCATCTCAAATAAATGGCTAAAAGGGTAATAGATATAGCAGCAAGTTAGAATAACATATGTACTTCAGTTCTTTGTTGAAACTAGAGGTAGGTGAACATTTACTTGCGGTTCTTCAAACTGCATTCCATGACTGACACAATGACAACATCACTATGTGCTCATTGACCAGGTAAACAAGACAATCTTTCTTCAGATTGTAATCAATAAACTACAATTTCAAAGTACAGCAACGCTTTATAATACCTCTGCAATTACAATCAATGCAATATTATTTGACTCACAGTTTCATCAACTGGTTATCATGTGAACTTTACTAATTAGGAAGGTTAGGTGCCTCTCCGATTTTTTCATTTTCACATATGTTGTAGTACTCAAAAAACAATCGTATTTTTCTTATATCTTCAGGAATTCAGTTTTTCGGGATAAAACACCAAGTAAAAATTTAAAGTGTAACAGAATTAATTGGAATATCAGATTCTTATCAACTTTTTTGTAATGGAAAAAAATTGTTTCTTTGAGGTGAACTACCTCATTGTTGAATTTTATCTTCACTTAAAAAACGAGATACATTAGTTAATTTATAAGCTGGTTGATATTTGAATGATAGATTATTTTGGTTTTGCCAAGAAATATACTTATTGCGTTTAACAGCAATAAGACCGTGTTCCTTCAGTTTCTGACAAATTTCTTCAATCGTGCAATTTAAAATATTTTTACAATAAATAACATCCATCACAAGATGTAAGTTCAGACTTCGTAAGCGTTGTATCAGTTTGTATATTTCTTGACTGGACGGCTAATATGTCTTAACTAAAATGGACCTTATCGAATTTTCTTAGTTGCCTGTTACTAATCTAAACAACAGCTTCCCTAAAATGAACGGGTTACCATTCGAGAAGACAGCACTATGATTGTTTTTAACGATCAAAAAGCGAGGCGTAATATTTTCTTGTTCTTTGTTGGACAATTTCTGGTTATTAGTTCATTTATTATTGATTTATTTATCATAAGATTTCCAGCTTGGGTACCCCGGGATATGTAAGCCTGTATACCAATCAAAAATAGAATACTTACGCTTATGAATAGTTATACACAATCTTACTGAGAATTGAAAATTTCGCAACCAATTATTTCATAACCAACAAATAACATGTTTGATTATGCATGATCTTCACGTGATCATTGAAATATCATTATCAATAATAACAACAGAGAAGATTTATGAAATGAATCAGAAAAAATGCATGTGTACCTTTTTACACATACATATACAGGCTGGGCCGTTAAAACTAAACACCCTGAAGACAGGCGTTTTCGTAAAAAAATTAAAGTGTAGCTTTACTCATAAGAACACCTGACCATTAATTTACCTGAAAGGATTTTTGGCGTGCGATGTCTGCAAAAGGATTAAACAAACATTCACTTTGGAATTTGTATAATGACTTTATGCCGTGTTCAGATACGCGAATTACGTATGACTGTTATCTTTATTTTGGAAAATTGCTCATAGTTTTTGAGATAATGGACGGATAATGATTGATATCATAAAGAATGAATGAAATATCAACAGACGTGGCTTTTTTTATGAATATTCTCCAATGTCTTCAAGGATTATTAACTTTCTCCAAAATGAAAATTCGCAAAAACTATATAGTAGCAATTTTTGAAAACAAAGATGATAGCCATACGTAATTTGTGTGGCTGAACACAAATTTCATGGTTACAGCATTGGGTCATTATACAAATTCCAAAGTGAATGTTCATTAGGCCCTTTTGCAGGCAGCGCTCGCGAAAAGTCCCTTAAGGTAAATTAATGCTGAGGTGTTCTTATCTAAAGCTACACTTTATTTTTTAGTTAATTTAATGATAAAAAATATTAAAATTATAAACGAATTGTGAGCACCATTATATTTTCCAGTAGGAAATTATCCAGTTTTTATCTAATAAGTCAACTCTATATTATAGTTTTTCTAGCTTGTTAAGTTCTAATAAAAGAAATTATTAAAAACTTTCCATTAGATTTTTATTGATTTGAATTCTTAGTTAAACCAATCCAGAAGGTCAATGGAATTTGGATGAAGAATCTAGAAAATCTTTATAAAATTTCAATTAGTTATCAAGTCTGACAAATAATGAAGTTTATTTTTTTATTATACAGTAAACTTCGGTTAATTGGGTCATCGGTTTATTGGGGCAGTTGTTTATCAGTATCAAACCGATAAAAACAGCAATGAACAAACTTGCTCTGCCAATAGTCATTCATTTTATCAGAATTTCTCATTGCTTTTTGATAAACGAGTGATAAATGTTGAAAACGAAGGAATTATTCCCATATTTTTCATTCAGAATATTCAGCTTTCCAAATTACCGATCCAAGTACTTTTACCATCAAAGAATACTGACGAGTAGATACATGCTACATTCTATGGCCTGCACACTATCAATATTATCGATTAATAATATTAAAGGCACTGTATTTATCAATAATCTTGACCGTGTGTGGACAAATATTGTCATTTGTCAATAAAAGGAGCATTTAATATATTGAGAGCCGCTTAATAAAAATTGGTTTTATTGATTTGATTTGATATTTATTGACGAGTCATCAATATTACTGAAATTGTTCAACCGATGGCGCAAATATTGACATGCTGTGCAATATCAAGGTGTTTAGCACTATATTAGAGTGCCAATGCTGGATTAAGGCGGGAGTCAAGGAGCACATGCTCTAAGGCCTGGTTAGAATGCGGGCTCAAACCCGAAAATACGTAGTACATTTATAAAAGGAATGTATGTATATGAGAAAATATTCTGAATTTAATTAATTAAAATAGGGGAGAAAGACTTAAGTGAGCTACAGGGCTCACAATTTCTTAATATGGCATTGCAGACGCAATAAGCTATAACTAAAACCAGATAACTCAGGTTCCTTGTATTACAATTACAAAGGGCTTTTCAGTATTGTACTTTTGGCTCTAGTTAATGCGAAGAATGAATTTATAATGATTAATGTCTGAATGAATATTGGCAGGAAAATTGAATTCACCCTCACCTGCACCATTTCCGAATACTTCTCCGATCTTCTCCCATATGTATCTGTTGCATTACATAGCAATCTATTGAAACCCTACCCTACACTCAAAGATTACTAAATGCGCCTTGACAAATATTCAATGAGAGGTTGTTATGAGCTCGAGTACTTGTAGAGAACGCATTGGGGGTATGAGTTCACGGTTTCGTATGTTCTAAAAATCTACAGCTGTCGAAAGCAAGGGTAGTTACCCATGTAGGACATAGTGGGTACCGACGGTAAAATACGTGTCCTTTAGAATAAGTTTCTCTATCTATATACAACAAAAATCGTCAAATTCGGGAATTTACACCTTGTAAGGTTTACTCGTTAGACACTACAAATGAGGGGAATATACGTTTAAGTAGGACAGACTGTATATACCAATATTTCTCATTATTTCAATTTAGTCATTATTAAAATACTTCTTAATGACCTTTTATTACATTTCGTTAGTCATATTTGGGGATTTACATATACAGAACCTTTAAACTTGTTTCTACTCCTACAATTTGGTCGGATAATCTGACCAAAATGCTTTAGTTCCGATGTGGCGTAATTTATGTTTTTGTTTTTTGTAAATAAAGTGTTAATCGCTTAGTTGATTGATATAATAATAAATATTTACAGAAAAAAATATATTACGGAAGTTTCCTGGAAAGTGTTGCAATATTGCAGATTTAATAAATTTCAGCAGTCATAATCAAATAAAGCATAATTACGACACGAATTGTGATTAAAACATCAATTAGATACAAAAATAATTAGTTAATTTCAAAACTTGCATACAAATAACAAATGAAAAATGTAGTTAAATCGACCAATCAGAGTTATTAAGTTGTTTAAGGACATTTAGCTCTCCTTCAAACAAATGCGATCAGAATAAGATTCTCCACTGCTGCTTATACCGAAATTCTGAAGCTTGCGAAAGTGTTCGGTTTCAGTAAAGATAATGGGAAGTAAATAACATGAAAACTCATCTTTCATTAACTGAAATCATATTTTCCAGCATATACGGTGAAAAGTGGCATTTTCCATACGGAACGGAAACACGTGCACTTCACGGTTGGTCACAGCTACTAAATTTCTTACAATAATTTATAAAAAGCTCAATATTTATGATTGGCACCAATGAAAAAAAAAAACCCCAACTTTTTACAAAGTTAACTAGAAAAAATGTTGATAGATACGTACGTCCTAGGTACTTTCCGTTGTATAGATACTACTATGTTCCCACCATTTTAAATGTTATAATTGTTATTGATAATGCAATAATTTGAGTAATTTTTTTTATTTTTGAAATTTTTTTAAATGTTGATATTAAAAGATTGTTTAATGCGTAATAGGACAAAATAATTTTTTTTAATTAGATTTGAGGGTTCATTTGTTTTTCCGTACGATTGTAGAAAAAATAGTACCTATACCTACACCATTTGTGTGAAAGTGTCTTTTCGGTATTGGTCGTACTACAGCTTTCATGCTCGTTTCGAAAAGATACACTTTCGCCACTCATCAGGTAGTGATATTTCATCTAGGAACATAGGAGCAACTAGAAGAACCGAGATAACGGTAAAGGCATACTGCTATCGCCCCCTTTGGTAAATGTACATAGTACATACATTCAATACACATTTGCTGCTGAAAATTAAGAAAATGTACACTTTACATGAACATAGCCATAAATGGGGTTATATGTATATAGTATAATTCGCAACAAGGACAATTTTTCGCCATTGAAATAAATATTTAATCACTATTATTCTAGTTATTTTTATAGGAAAGTTCATTTCCCCCATTAGTTTCACATTCTCCAAAACAATGAAGTTACGGTGTACGTTTTGTACATATGTGGATACAGTTTAAATTGCATTATGTACAATGTATTTTACTTCTCGGACAATGTGCACATCATCCCACTATGTATTTATACCGTAACACTTATACTATTATTTCTCATTCTATAAATCTTGTACCTTTGTCATCATAGGAACTTTCCTGTGCTCATTAGTGAACGCAGATTTAAAGGTTGTATTGATCATATTTCAAAGTTGATCTGGATTCTCTGGCTTTATGTTCAATGTCAATTGTTGGAAAAAATAAGGATTTTCGACTCTATTTTTAAAGTAGATCAAAGAAACGACCCTTACTTGGATTTATTATCTATCGAATTCTAGATTTCTTTTGCGACATAAATGAAAAACAATTTGCATTTTTTCTCTCTAAATAATAACAAATATTGATCGTAAACAGATCTTATTAATCATTTTCCATTTCCATGCAACGATACCATAGCTTAATTGATATATTCAACTATTACGAAAGATTTACGTCAATTAATTTTTAATCGAATTTAAGTCAATATTTATTGATAATACATAAGTTAGCACGAGTATTGAAAATGGTCATTTTTTGTTACTACTGTTTACTGCTTGTTTTTAAAATCTTACATTTTTAGTCAGTTTGTACTGGATCTAAACAGTATTGCTCTGGATTTATTCTATTCTGTCTGATAACGAGATCCTGTTAAATTCATCTATCAGTTTGATTTAATTGTGTTAACGGTTTATGAAAGCCATCTTTTGAATTATTACTTCTTTATTGTTTTTGAAAGTACCAATCAGCCGAAGCACTGATTAAAATGTACAGTTTCCCCGTCTAGGATTCTATGAAAATATTACAAAATGTGATAAACACTAAACACAATATCGAAATCTAGGTTTTAGTGTGATATTATAGCTAACTAAAAATACTTATTAGAATTATTGTTATATTGAATATTTTATTCTAAACAATCAAACAAAAGATCACTATGGAGATGCGTCAATGTGATCTTTGACCTTCTCGGTTCAATAATGTTCAAAATAAACAAAAGTTTGATATTTACTGCAAAAAATCAATAATAAGTAATACCATTAATAACTATCATTAATAAACAATAAAAAAAACAAGTTTCATTCAATCAAATTAACAGTTTCAGTAAAATGTCAAGGCAGAAATAGAATTGTTTCAGAATGCCTCATGAAACTAACATAATGTTTATCTGGTCTAACACAATAATTATTATAAATATTCAGAAATTAAGTGATAATAAAGTGAAAGTTTTCAAATTATCCTTTTCTTACATTTCTTTTTCATTAATGAAAAATGCAATAAAAATTTAACAAAAAAATTAGGCTTATTTAGAACATTAAAAAGTTCAATTAATTTAAAAAAGATGCTTTTTCCATTATTTGAAAGTTTTATTCCTTTTATCTAAAATACAAATAATAAATAATACGAAAAATTATGAGGGTTATTATAGGCAACCAAATATACGTCAATTTTACTTAGAGGTCTTTCTGGAATAAAAATACACAGGTTGAGAACTAGGTCACCGTAGAGACACGCCCACATCATCAACTCGTCATTAGTTGTTCA
>JAZBGY010000199.1:61242-90279 GCA_037414755.1 Lydus trimaculatus | reverse complement strand
AAATCGAGAAGTTCAACTATAATCAACAATATAACAGTGGAAAAAAACAACATTAAAAAAAAATTGTATTACAGAGGGGTAATATGAGACAACATTGTGGCCATTCCTTCTCTATCTGTCAATTGAATAAATAAAAATAGGGGACTATCCTTAGATTGCTTATCAGTAGAATTGATAAAAAGGAAAATAATAGTAACTTAATCTATAAAACCTCTGAGAGTCTTTGATGTGTAATCGAAAATAAATATCAGTACTGATAAAATCTAGTCGATCTATACAAGGAAAATTCGTTTAAATGGTTCCTACTCCTTATATTTTCAAGATTTATTGGTTTGTGTATTGTATTGTTGACTAATAGGATTTTACACATATTGGACAAAATTATTGCGGAAGTATTCCTTTCTCATGGACTTGTATAAACAAAATAAATGTTTATTCTTTTTTTTTTTTAAATCTAATTTCCTTTAACTATTCTAGTCGATCGCTCCTTTTCTTCATGGAGGTAAACTTAAGAAAACTTTCAGGATCCTCTTTTCAAAAAATCAACACCTCCCATTGTTGTAACACCTGTCGTTTACAATACTTTAATTTCATACGAATTTACTACAACGAATAAAATCCAAGAAGTAGAATAGTGTCATGGTATGAATGGAATCATCATCAAACCGTATCATTACTTCTAATTGTTTGTACAAACATCATGCTAAACTAATTTCATCGTTCTTGATTTAATCAACGATATTCTCTAACGTTTATTTTTTTTTTGAATATAATCTTCACTTTCTCTTTATATTTTCGGTTAACTTGTAATTGATACTTTATAGTTGTCGATAAGATTCCGAATAAATGAATAAATTTGATTTGATTTTGAATAGGAAAAAGTCAAACTGTTTTTAATATGTATCGCATGTGTGTGCATATTGTAGATTGATGCACGCCCTTTTCCAGTTGCTCTAGAAAAATAATAACATTTGAAAAGAGTCGTACTAGCATATAGTGCCCAGAAACCATATCAAACCGGGTCTAATTCGCAATTCAATCGCAAATTCTACATGTATCGATCAACTGTTATGGTAATTTCAACTTGTTACAATAATACAACATCGTTTATACTATATGGGAATCTTTGTATAAATCAAAGTTTAAAAAAAGACCAAAGGGGTGTATACGAAATGAATATAAAATTGGAACGGCGTTCGACATTATTTTTTATTCTTTCCTTTCTATTCTATTGCAGTGTATACGAAATTCTCTCTATACCACATTAAAAATATCAACCATCCAACATTACTTTTTCTTTCTATCGTTGTTATTATAAACCGTTACCCTTTCGAGGGTAATATCGACATTTCTCGTTCAACAATAGTTCCTATTTTGATATCCGACAATTCAATACATGTTACAACTCTTTCCTCTCTCTTTCTCTAGTTCTGCATTTTCCTCTATTAATCCATATAGCGAAATTGTTAGATTATAAAAAGGAAGGTGGGTATATGCATGTAGGGCGTACATTTTTAATATACGATTTAGTTGTTATTGTATTGGAAATATGGTGATAATGGGTTGGAAAAAATTGAGACGTTGACAGTTTCAACGGCCTAAATCCGCAAATCTTTATTAAACAATATGTGGATTTTCTTCAAGACAGATTTATAACTATAGACAGGGTAAATAGATGAAAGAAATATCCCGTCGTGATATTTTCCCTTTATTTCTTTTATAATAATCAAAGGGTAATTTATTGGAAATCAGTTTGAAATGTAACTATAAATAGAATTAATGTACAGTTAAAATTGTTATAAATTAAAGGAAACACCAACCTTTTCTCTACACTACTATACTGTAAAACTTGTCTAATATATCCACCATCTGATATTTATTGTAGTTGACATAGATCCCCGTATAATAAACCGGGACGCGTTAATTAACTTATGAGAAAAGCGGCAACCATTAGAGAGAAATAGAACAACGCTCATAATGCTTCAAGTAAAACAAGGAACTCTAATAACGTAAGTCACGTGAGGTAAGCGATAGATGCAAAGTATACTAAACTTCTGAAACTCTGTGGCCATTTTCTTTATGTAAATACAAGAATGTCACTTATACAAACCGTGGGAGATGTTCAAATGATTTATTTCGACATCTCTACTATCTAAACGCTAAATTGACGAGTAGATTACATAAAAAACCACTTTGTAGTAAAAGAATTACCGAATTTTTACAACTAATTTAAAGCTTCTCGTATTTTCACGGTTAGCTAACTTAAACATTAGATAGATGTGTTACAGTTTGTTAACAGAGCCTCTAAATGCACTTTTTTCAGGCGTCTGAAGATAATTAATTTAAAAATACTGATTGGGATCGAGATAATTTTCTATTGAGTAACGCCAATAGTCTACACCAGGGCCGAGACACAAGAAGAAATTTGGGTATAGACAAATCGAAATATTAGAGCCCGTTTCGAAAATGAACAAACATAGAAAAAAAAATTAAAAATATTGGAATACTCGTGTACCTCTATCGTGATTTAACATTACGATCTTGGAAACCGTAAATGTCGTATCGAAAATTTCCTATTCCACAGAATTAAAGCCTTTGTTATCACAATTAAAAAAAATTTCTAACATTTTTTGATATTTTTGTGATTAAAGGTGCTACAAAAGAAAATAGCAATTTTTGATTTTCCGTCTGTATAATTCTTAAACGGTAGAAGATATCTTAATTCTTTTATTGGTCTGGCAAATACGCAACTTTTTTCCCATATTTATTCTATGATTTACAGACGTTTTCCAAAATAGCAATGCTAAATCACGATAAAAACAACAACCTGTATACCTTCATCAAATTCCAGTCATGTGCACTTCCTTAAGCATTTACAAATCAGGCTGGTGGCTACTCTGACCCGGTCTAGACCTCATCGCAGATTTTTATGTCGAAAAACTGCTCAATTTCTCAGGGAACATTGCATTGCACTTGAATTGAAAGCATCTTACCGGCAACATTTATCAAATAATGATGTATGTTGAAACTTCTATATTGCAACAATCAATGTTGTTATTCCTATCGAAATTGTGTCATCTTCTAATTGAAGACGTTTGAGGCGTTTACTATTTACACAGTTTCTCCGCCTCTTGTCATATGAAACTTTCAATTAAATTTGTAACTTGTAATAAGTAAATAATTTTAGACCATCCTTATTTAAACGTCTTCGTATTACTTAACCTTCAACTATAGAATAGAAGGGGGAAAAAAATCCGTTTTTCTAGATGAAAAATCATCATTTTAATCTTCAATTGAATACAAACATTTTACGCTTTTCATTTTATCTGACAAGGGAAAAGAAGAAGAAGAAAAAAAGCCAGACATGTCTCCTAACAAATTATTTAGCGTAGGTTTTATTTTCATCTAAACATAGAAAAATATAAGAATAATCGATTATTTTTTCTTTGTAGAATTGATATTTCTATATGCAATATTTACATACAATAAACACTTTGGCTTTCAATAAATTATCATCTTAACATAACAGTTAAAGACAGAATAAAAGGCGCAAAAGGAATCTTTTAAGATAAATTAGAGAGAGATTGTCATAAAATTGTTAGAAATATTTTTGTTGTGTTATTATTGTCTGTTTTTTTTCTTTTCTTAATAAAGCCATTTGAACAACAATATCAACAGAAACATCCCCTTCTTTATGTACGATTAAATTAGCAAAAACATATTGCCAACACGCGTCCATTAGATCGCATCATTAAACATCTCTCGATATTTCATATGTGACAAAGGCCTTATATATTTATACATAATATGTTTCTTCTTTCTCTATATAACATTCAACCACTATACAGAGACAAACTTTATTGTTGAAAATTGAATTGACTAAAGCTGGGACTGAAGCGTGTCGCATAATATCCAACATTATCGTTTTGTATTATCGCTATTATCATTACAATAATGTATTATAAGGTAATTATTAAATCTGCATTCGAACTAATGCTAATAGTCCTATACTAACTCACCCTAGATCATTTCAGGGCTGGTTATGTATATTCCTAAGGGTATATCTATAATGATTATATTATATTTAAATCTTTTTATCATACTGTTTAAAAAATTTTTATAAAATCGTTATGGTGGAAATATAGACAGCCACACCTAAAGAATTCAAACCCAACAACCACCTGCCCTCTGTCTATACCTATACAGTGAATTGCTAGACAATTCGTCGCCTTAAAGATTCTTCTACAGGAGAGACTATGCGACGCCGGAAAATACCAACAACCACCGCTAATAAATAAATTTCCAGATAATAGCTTGAATTTTAAATTCAAGCCATACCATCATCATTTATAGAAGAGCTAAAAATGTGAATTTAGCTGAATCACTGTAAATTAGACACGCGAAGAAGTTGTATGAAAGTTTATATAAAGCTAAACAATTCAGTGGAACAATATGTTGCTATATGTATACATATGTATGTATAGTTACAGTAGAAAGACATGATGGAGTGGAGAAGAATGTGTATGTGTTAGAGAGTATTGGACAATAAACCGGAAACCCTCTCGAAAAATTCTGTGAGACTATGATGGAAGCTTTGAAAATACAAAAGGTGTGGTCAGTTTTCACAGAAAACAAAAATGTTGTGTTATTGTGTATATAATAGGTATATGTACCTATATTTATAGAAATCCTGAAAAAAAAATATAGAAAGAAAGAAAAGAGACAATAAAAGCAAAAAAAAGAAAGAGGTTATAATAAGGTATAACAGAGTTTTTATACCTGAACGGCATTCCGCTGTGTGTTATATTTTCTTTCTGCCATTGATATAAGGGAATATAGTCTTTTCTTTATTTGTACATTTATAGATATCTAAACAAATTCAATGGGTGTTAGGCCTTTTTCTTTAGATTTTCTGTTTTTATTTGTGAAAAATTGACAAGAATAGAACAACGCTAAGTATAGATTTTCGACAGAAAGTTGTAAAACGTGTATATGAGTAAGATTCATTCATAATTTTGAAGAGATCATTACAGGGCGGTTTCTGGAATTCTTAATTATTCACCAATTTTTTCGGGTTAACTCTCTCTACCATAAATAATTAAATTAGATCTTCCACAGAAATTATGCGATAAGTGCAGACACAATCACATTGCCCCTGTCCTCCCAAAATATAGCATTGCATATTGTTTCTACTCGACATAAACATTTGTGAGGTGGAGCCTATACATATTCCCATCTCATTTCATCTCCGCAGTCGCAAGTACGTTATCCATCCCACTCTGTACCCCCTTCACCCCACGTCAGAATGCTTGAGGTCTCTGAAACAACTGTAGCTACTTGCTGGATCAAAATTCGCTCTATAATAGGTATGTAGAGTAACGTTGTTGGTTGGGTTACCGGTTGGGCTACTTGGAATAAAGCGTAAAAGAAGCGATGATTTAAATTTTGATACACGGAGTTACCCACCATAGTTATGCCACTGCTGGCATTGCAAATCTGAACCAATTAACGCTAAACGTAGTACACTAGTCATGTGGCTGTATCTGGACACTGGCAGAGCTAGGATCATTGAGTAAAACCTTCCTGTAACGTAGACGCGACTGAAAAATATATTGACGTTAGCGTTGCATACTGTGGAAGTTCTATATTATTGAATTGTGGAACGGGAATGGAGCTAATAGTCTCTACCCTCTTTGGACAGGTGTACCAGCCGGTACATTAATGCATTAACAATGAATAGAATCCAAACTCTATTGACCACTGGTCGATATAGGGTGAATAGATTATTTTTTTATTATTATTTCATTTTCTACTGAATCATTGTTTGCGCATCTACACGATTCGATTTAATTGAAATATTATACAAAATACAAAAATATAGTTTTGCTTAACAACAATAGATTACTAATCCATCTACCGATTATGAATTGTTTTTAAAATCGATCAAAAACAGTACTTTTATGGATTTTATTTAAAATATTGTAAAACTAAATTACATATCAAATATATAGGTATATATCCCTATTATAATAAAGAATGCTATTTGTGGTTTTGTGGATGAGGGTGTTGAGATCACGACAGGGAGCTGTGTGCTAATGACCGTCATAAGGGGCGTATACCATGTCACTAACACCCGTTACACTAGTGGTTTATACACAACAATTACCACCTACCCCACAGTAGTATTTACATGTTATAATAATAAAGAATAATAAGAGAATTTTTCGTTAAATATATAAGAACGATAAGTGTTTTGGAAGTGGGATTTGTTTTTGAATTTTGAAGATTTGTATGAGACAGATAAAGAGAGGGTGAATTTCTATTTAATAGACAACAAGGAAAAGCAAATATATATAGGGTGCAAATGAGAGATTGGTTTTGTCTCTTCTTCATGTGTATGTATATGTGTATATTAAAGAGATTAAGTCGAGGGCTTTTACAATTCGCCTTGTTTGTTGTTGTGTTGAATGGTTATGAAATGTTTACGTATGTCTTTGATATTTAGAAGTCTATGTAATTATAGATGATGCTATTGTGAATTTGAATAATAGTGTTAAGATTTATTTTTATTTTTTTGCTTTCTAAGGAACGCCTTCAATCCACTAACCCTAGTTAATTAAAAACTATAACAATAATAATCAAAAGAACTGTAACCATCCCCTAAAACGATTGTTGTAGAGTAACTGACACCTATAGAGGATGTGTTGTGACCAGTCTAACAAGGCCCAATATACCTACTCCCTATAGTTATTGTTAAAAATAACAAAACAAAAAATTGAAATAAAATAAAATAAAGAACGTGCATATAGTACGTACGCAAAACAACAACAACAACAACACCCATATATGTATCTATATACCTATATATTCATACAAATTCAAAAACACCTGTACATAAAAGAATAAGAGACAAAAAATTAACATAACAATCATGGGGCGGTGCTTAATACGACGTTAGTGGGAACCACAAACATACACAAATAATAGATTAGCCCCGCCTATTATTCTACTATTGGTTGATTTATATTGTAAAAGCGCATGCTCTATTATTGGTAATGGACCGGAATCTACATACAACGATACAGAGTCCGGTTGTATTCTGTAGGGTGAACGTTATTACAACATTACCTGTTTAACATTCCGTCAAATGCCGCCATTGTTCCTATTACAATAATAATAATAATAATAATAATAATGCCAATAAGTAGGAATTAATCGCGAGTTCAATACTTACGTGAGTGTTTATTGTTAACGTTATCAACTTTAAAATAATTACTTACAGTAATAAAGTATAAACAATAATCGATAAAAAATCTTTTGAGATAATTATTGTTAAAATAATCTAGTGACTTTTGATTAATTTTGTTATTGTATATAGAGTGAATCAACAGCCTCAAAATTGATCTGGACCTACAGAGACAGGCCTCTAACGGCCACTTTATCAGGTACGATTATTTAGGTTAAAAATTTGTTTCTTGTTAATACTAATTGACAAGATCTTGTTAAAATTGTGTTGTTATTCAATTGTTTAACGATATCATTATTATAATCGTGAATCATCGATAAATCCCATATAACCTTCAAGATGAAATCGAAAAAATCAGATTAGATGAAGTGATAACGGAAGTGTTTGTTCAAACAATAGTTGCGCCAAATTTTGGTTTATAACTTGCAAAACATGAGCGATTCGTGTTTGCATCGAACGAATTGTGAATAATCGCAAATTTTTTGACCGTGTCTCTTTAAGCGTAGCATTTAAATAACCGCTTAGTATTTCTTGCAAACATTAGCAATTAAAGATTTGTACTTACCGAATTTGAACTGCTACGAAAAACATGGTCGTTGTTTTGCCTCCTTACCACCCAGCCCAATCGAGTATCTACCAGATCTGGAAGATCAAACAGAATTTTTGTAAATTTTGAGTTAAATTTGGCAATAATAGAATTGGCTGCAGGTGCTGGTGTTGAAAAACGTTAAAAGTGCACAAAATTTTGCCACATTACATCCCTAATCCCTTCACAAAAAATAATAAATTTGAGAGTTACAATCCGCTAAGCGTTTAGGTGTGACTTTTTTCTAATTGTAAGCAGCGTTTAGCACCGAAAAGTCACAATTCTCTTCCTCATTTCCAACGAAATACACAGAGGGTACTTTAATGATTTTATTATGCTACAACCAAATGCATAATAAGATGCAGTACCGTTAACTTGCACCCACAACACACCAGTAATGCATATCCTGTATGTAGGTAGTTTAACTGTTTTGAATCATCCAGCATTCAATCGGATATATCTTTACAATAGGTGAATTTGTATAATCGACTGGTAATCCAACGAAATTACTGAAAAATTCCCCAAAGATCGGTGCCCGTTTAAATACAAACACACAACAGGAATCCTATAGGGATATTTTCCTTAAATCACTCCACTTGAATTCAGACAGGGTCTAATCTCAACAACTACTATTAATAGTAGGCGGGTACGTTTTGCCCATTTAACACTGTTGACCTTTCGGCCACACTTATCTTTCAAACATGTAATTAACAATTTGAAAAGGGCTCCTTTAATACAATCTCCCTACTACTATAAAGTTTAACAAACAACAACATAATTAATTACAACAACAGGGATCACATTAAACAGAACATAAAGATTTCGTTTCGTTATTGTTGTTGTTCTTCGTTCTTCAGTAGTAGCTTATTTCTTTGTAGGAAACAAAAAAAAAAAAAACAACAACTTAAAACTAAAAGAAAGAATCTTCTACCTGCGTGTTTTCAGGTGTTGGAATGACGGTTTCGCCGTCGGAAAGTGTGTGTGTGTGTGCTCTCTACATTGACAGCTCTATTAATGATTTTAAATTATTCGACATTTTACAACTGGTAAAACTGTAATAAAATATGTTTCTATATGGTTTTTATATTGTTCTATGAATAAAAAGTCAAGTGTAAATTTTGTGTTACTAATTATTCTAATTTAATTTGAATGTGTTAAGAGAGAAAACATCTAAGGTTTTGAATATTTATTATTTTATAAAGCATATTGCCGGTCCTACTCTCTATCTATACAACACTCTTCTATATAAATCGTTCCATATTCATAAACATAAAGCCACTACACAAAAGGCGCACAAGTCTTGAATATGATTATAATTTAATGTTTGCTTTTATATTATTAAAACGGTTCGCTGTATTTATTCTTTTCTCCTACTTATGTATGTTTGATGGATTATGATGGGACACGGTTTTGTTTACATGGAATCGACACACACACGCACATTTACAATTTCACATTATAACCACTTTTGAGGCCAACAGTGGTCCTTGTATATAATATACTTAAGATTCTTTTAAAAGAAAATTTTCCAAAAACACACACTAAATGCCAAAAAGTCACATTTTACTTGAACATCCATTATTTGCTCTACAGGAAAATATAAAAAGGATAATAAATCATTTCTTTTCGAAATGAAAGGGGTTCTTGTCGGACTATACGGAGTTTGTGATGCTATTTGCAAATTTTACCATGTTTTCCACGAATCCAAAGATACAACCAGTTATAACAGTCTGTTTTATTGACGGTAATAAATTGTTTATGTGAGGAATTTAGGAAAAATGCAGTAACGGTTAGTTAGGTGGACACAATTCTACAGATTAATTCTAACAATTTTAGTTAATTTTGGCTCGTAATTGTTGCAGATTTATACGTCAGTTAAATTTAATTGAAAACTATTTTTGTGGACTGCTATGAGGATTTAATTAAATAAACTTCTAGTTAACAGTCGTTATTAAGGATCTGTTTCATAAATATTTCAATTCAACAACAAACATTCCTATTATCTCGCTATAATAATTATGTATCGCTTATAACGAAATTTACGTACTCTTCTCTAATAGCGTAAGCATTCAGGTCATACTTGATTTTCTTAAATAGGCATAAGTTCGGTACAACCGACTATTTGGAGATTGTTTCCACTTCATATAGCGAATAAAATTTGAGATAACTGAACAGTAAACATTGGGTACTTGATGTTATTGGTTAATTCCCAACAACTTTTTAAAATGGCGCGTTACACGTGTTGCCGTAATTGGCGTTGTTTAACTTTTTTTCAAATAGTTTTTACCTCCAATTTCACTATAAAAGAATATTATTACAGTTGAATAAGAATAGAATAAATAAAATACTATAGAAAGCCTCTAAATAAGGATTATGTCCAGTGTTTTCAAAAAGTTTTTTTTTTTTTTGTAAAATTTGAATTTATAATTGCATCCTCCCATAAATTTACCAATATGTGACAGATGTAGTGGAGAAGAATCAAAAAAAAATTTTTGGAAAAAAAATGAGATTCCTGAATTAGGCAAAACATAAATTTTAATTCAAATGACTAAAATTATAAAGGCACCGATTATAACAAAACCACTGTAGTGTTGGAACAATTTTGGGAAAAATACACAGGCCCTAAGCATGCTTGTAAAGCTGACAATCACTAAAACGAGTATTGTTATCGATAATATAAAAATTAACGTTCTAAATCGGACAAGTCGTCTGCACTGGTACTTATTCGTCAAGTTTGTGAATTTCACCGGGCCAGGAAGTTTACTTGGATAATTAGAATAGGCGCCGTAGTCTTATGATTTTTAATTGTAAAACAATGCTATATTTTCAACAAGATGCTTATTATTTGTTGATTTTTTTCGTGTTAATCAGTACAATAAAGACTCATTGTTTCATTTCTAGAAACTATCAATTATTCAAATTAGTATCCTATTCATGAACAATTATCAACAATTTATGTTGTTAATATTCTATTTTTATGCTTAACGATGTTCTAAGAAGAATATAATTATTTATAACGAAACCCCTGAATAAATTATACATTTTTTTTATATCTAATATCGGTTGCGGTAAAGACAAAGTGACCAAAAATACAAATTAAGAGTCGAAATAGTTGTTTTGAGATGGAAAAAAGACAATAATGACAACAATAAAACAGATCCACCCAGATCTGATCAAGATCTTTTTCCATTAAGTTCCTACTGTCAACCCAAGCACCTAAACACAATACCTCTTTTACCATTCTTAAATAAATACAAATTACAGTCGAACAATCTAATAATAAACATACATAAGTAATTTATTCATATAGATACATAGACTGTATTTGTCAAGGACCATTTTTATGCCACTCCACAGATTGGTATTGAAATTGAGCCATTCTTGAGTATAAGTTAAGGGTGTGGCATCTCAACATCTTAAATTTCCCCTTTTTAAATCGACTGACATTTATCACTAATCATTCTTTGATAACAATATTTTTTCATTCTTTCATTATTAATGTTTCAGATCTGTAGGCCAGATGTGTGAAGGCGGCTTTAGTGCCGCCGAAGGCCTATCGAGGATGGCCTCACTCGGTAGTGCTGCAGCTCTAGGCGTACCACAAGGCCTTCAAACACCACAAGCAGCAAAAAAACAAGACGACCACATAAAACGACCAATGAACGCTTTTATGGTATGGTCGCGACTACAACGAAGAAAAATTGCACAAGAAAATCCAAAAATGCATAATTCAGAAATATCAAAACGACTAGGTATAAATTTTAAAATTGTTATTTGAATTGAGGGTATTTTCTTTTTGTTGTAAATTTTAGAGGGGGTTAGTTGTGTCACAATTTAAGCTTACACTATATACCCTATATGAGGTGTACATATCATAACAGTGGCAGGGGTCCGTTGCATTATTCATTTATGTTATTCACTCATCTAGGACGGTACTGATCGACAAGTGACAGTCAACAGCTGCTGTTTCACGGCACTCTGGGTGTTCGAGTGTTTTTATAATTCTATCCCAGTATGTTTTCTTTTGACCAAGCCCACAATTTCTCATCGCCTTTTTATTATCATTCTTATTATCAAAAATCACATTTAAACTTGTTGAAACTATAACACCTGGTCAATTCGGTTAAATAAAAACAAAGCACGAAAAAAGAATGACATCTTCCTCTATATAATAAAGAGTTATATTGTTGGGAAGAGTAATAGATAGAATAAATGAGACAATTGTTTGATATTTTCCTATAGATTCACTCCAAGTTCAAACTGTCCTTTTATCCGCAACAAACACTTTGAATTAGACAAAAGCCTCTAGCGATGTCTCTTTAGTTGCCTTTGTTCAACTACATTGTTCACTAGAATGGATACTTCAAGTTACATCATCGCAAAAGAGATTGTCTTTGATTGCTTTATCTTGAACTACAATAGCTTAGTATATAGAAGATTTCCACAATTTCCGGCATTTTCTACCACACACACCCAAACACACAAAGAAAAAGATTACTATCTAATAAACTTCTAAATATCTACAATTTTTATTTTCTAGATCGAGTATAGAATTTGCAAATATATTTAAGGGTTGTTGTGCAATTTTACAGAGGGTGGTATCTGTGTGAGATGCCCCGGCACCTGTTCACCGATTGGATGGAACAATAGACGTGCACGATTGGCTACATCCAATAAAGAGAGCCCTTCAACGAAATGCTTTTATATTATACACATTACATTGGTTTTTGTTCAGTGTTTTGTCATTTTGTGTCTAGAAAGACTTTGTATAGGCGCTACTGTTGTATATACCTTTTGTGTCTGTTTTCTGAAGCGAGATAAGAATTAATTACAAGCCATGATGGGGCTTTGTTCACTTCTATGTGCTGATTCTCATTTTCGTTCAAAGATAATTTAATGCTGCTGCTGGTGCTGGTGCTGATGTTCATGTTGTGTCTCCTTCTTTCATCAGTCATCTTCACCATATTTTCATTATACACCATCATTATTATTATTGCTATTAAATACAATTTAAAACGACTTGGAATAACAACAACAAGAAAAATAACAACAGTTGAAAGAATAAAAGAGCGAAATGACTTGACATATATGTAGGTTTCTTTAAATATACAAGATAACGACCGAAAAGGACACCTGCTTTTTTTTTTGTTCTGGAGACGATCTCTTCTTTTTTTTCGAGTCTCAACTGTTATTGTAACGACGAAATTATCAACAGAGTTCTAATTGGATAAACACCCTAAAGAATTTAAACATTTCTAGATATTTATTTAAAGAGGGTCTAAAAATTTCTATTTACCAAAGGGCGCCACCTGATTTACGCGACGCTACCAATTTCGACAAGGAATCCATTCTATTTAGAATAAAATAATGTGTTGATTTCTAATTGGTTATTACAAACTAGGTGCAGTCTACCATATATGGAGGCTTTGTAATCTTTTTATTATTGTTATTATTATTTATTTTTAATGACAACAATCAATAAAGTTTCTCTTTATAGGAGTGAATGTATTTGTTATTTCATATAAAGATTTACTTAAACAAAAGTATAAAATAAAACCAATCATCAAGTTTCTCTATAAGAATCAAGTAAATAAGTTAACGATTTAATTACAGGTGCTGAATGGAAATTATTAACAGAAGATGAAAAGAGGCCATTTATTGATGAGGCGAAACGTTTAAGGGCAATGCACATGAAAGAACATCCAGATTATAAATATCGTCCACGACGGAAACCGAAAACATTACGAAAAGAAGGTTATCCATATTCAATACCATATCCGTCGGTACCAATGGATGCTCTACGTGCTGGTAAGTTATTTGTGGATATGATTTAAATTATCTCTAAAATTAAATTCGATCACATACACACACAAACACACTCAGCGAAATATTTACACAAAATTTCAATTTCCCATAACAACAACAACAACAACGAAATTGTTGATTCTTATATTGTTATAAAAAGAGATAGAGAACACGAATACGAAAATCCGGTCGCTACCTGGATTATTATTATAGGAAAACAGACAAAATCAAATTTCAAATACTATTGATTGAAAAACGAAGAATACAATAGTTGTTCGATTGTATTCCTTTTATTGTATACGTCTTATGTTATTCTTATTCAAAAGAGAACGAACAGAAATATAATAACAATAGTAGTACCTAGTAGCAAACTGTAATAAGAATAATAGAGGAAAGATTAGTGAGAACTGTTGGATTTTATCCAAATAATATTTTAGCACTACAGATATCCAAACACCTGGTTATTGAAAAGAGGAAATATTTCATATTATTTGTTGGATTTAATAATTAAAAGTCAATTGTTATATTCACCAAAATAACGGATATTTATGATTACAATAATAGGATTGTTAAATCATGATTTACAATTAGCAAATCGTGATTAGGTACACCTTCTCAGCATCATTATCACGAATTAGTCAAGCATTCAATTTGGAAAGTTCGTCATATTTAATAATTCTATATTCAATAAGATATTATAGATTCTTTCTAAACTTCCGCTTCGGCTTTATTAAAACTTTTCTTTTAATTAACATTAATTAAACACCGATAATTACCATCTAAAATATTTCAAATATTATAAAACAATTAATATAGAGAGGAGGTAGCTGTAAATTTTGACAATTACATGCGAGAAAAACGATAAGAAATTTTATAATTTTTATAGCATAAACAGTTAATTTCGAAATGTTAATTACACAATGTTATATAACCTTCAAAAACAACAAATTATGAATCATAAAACTTTTCCCAGTGATAAGTTAATTACTGATTAACGTAGAGATATCCTAACAAAAGTCATTTGTAGCTTTTGTATCAAACAAGTGATCCAAATTATTATCGATTTACAAGAGAGCGTATCGTAAGGTTACGATTAGAATCGGTACATATACAGCAATGTTTATTGCGACAATTCTTCCATCAAGTTAAATAATACAAACTGGCAATAGATTGCCAAGTGATTTAATCTTAAAAAAATTAATTACCTAATTAATTGCTTAATTGAGAATTGCTGTTTGTTTTTTTGTTGCTAAATTATTGCTAATCCAACTTGAAAATATTTTAAATCAATAGAGTTGAATGTTTATAAATCACAATGCAATGTGCGTTCTATCTAGCTATGCACTTAAATGTTTCTTTGCAAATTATAAGCACAAACAAAAAAGTTCTAAAAAACGCAAACAGCAAGATCATCACATGACAAAACAAATCTTAATAAAAGAATGAAGAAAAAAAGTTGTTAAATGATGGAAAACAACAGAAATCTCCAACAATTCACTATAGAGAGCATCAAGGAAGCTAAAATAACTCCAAATGACTTCACCACAACTAAGAAATATAACTGGAGAAACAGAAAGCCTCACACCACTTCTAGACTATAAGATTTCAAAATCCTAGCAGAAGAAATAGACGAAATACAACAATCTTTGGATGCTCCAGGTCATCTAGAATTGCCAAGAGAAGTAAGAGGTACGATAAATGATAGAATCAATGTAGAAAAACCTTCTGGTTATGATATGATCCCACGAAAGATAGTTAAAGAATTACCCGCAACTTTTCCATGCTGCCATCACCAAAATTGGCCGAATATTATCCAAGCTGTCTTAGAAACTACTACTTAGAGGACTGAAATCCATACTAACTACCAGACCATCAGTTTTGGTTCAGAAAAGAACATGCAACTATCGAACAAGTTTACAGAATCACAGTCGAGATTAGAGAAGCGCTAGAAGACAAAAACCACTGGTCACCAGTATTCCTTAATTTAAGCCAATATATGTAGCTACAGTCCAAAGCGTGTAATGAGTGCAAAACAAGAAAAAAAATCATTACAGAGGCTAAATGTTCATCCCACTACCTTGGTGACAAAACTATGCAGAAGGCTTATCGTTAATCCTAGACTCCTAATGAAACCTTTTAGTCATATAAAATCGCATTGATTAATGTTCATAGGTACAGATCGTAATTATCTGGGACAAATAAAAGAAACCACAGAAATAATGGGCGAAAGATACCAGATATTTCCTCACTCACAATCAGTAAGTTGAGGAATTGACTTGACTACCATTACTTGAACATCTGGTCTATCAAACTAGATATTTTAATTCAAATTATGATATTGAAGCGGCAAATTGATGCCTAAAATAGATAATTTACTTTTTCAATGGATTAAGAATGTTACATGACAGCCCTATTGGAATCTGCTTACTATTTTTTTTACAAAGTAATATAAGTACCTACCTATATGATCAGTAAATGAACGTCAATTAAGGAAAAAACTATTAGACAGCGTTAAATCTGAATCAGTTTCGCTAAACGGCTAGATTGATCGTTAAAATGTTGCATTGTAATGTCGTTATTCATATTTTTAGTAGGCCAATTTGCCAAAATTACAAGTAGATCATCTATTCGTCTGTTTTAATTAGTTTCATCCTACTATAATGAACAGAAAAAAAATGACGTTTAGAACAATTAACAAATTCCACAGCTCACCTTCATGAACTCATTAGTTGTAGCAGCCTATTTTTATTCTATCAAGACGTCTATTTCGACACATCTCAAACTAGTCTATAGTGTTGTTGTTTTTTCAACATATTGTTAATAATGGAACAGTTATACTATTAGTAAAATTGTTATAAAACACGACAATTAAGGTCTACTTCAGGCCCTATAACAAATCTCAAGAGTTCGGTTTGTTCAATTTTAATTTCTTAAACAATTAGTAAACAAAAATGCTATTGGTTTCTGGCTATTGTTGTATATTTGCTTGTTGTGTAAACTATAAGCTTTTGTTATAAACAACATGTATTGTATTATTATATAGCATGTTCCGTGTTGTGTGTATTCTCTCCCTGACTTTAATCAAAACATTCAATACACACACCACACTACTATCCAACTATTGATAATAATAGCCATAATTATCGACAAATTGACTTTCACTTTTACACTTTTATGTTAACACTTTTAATCTACAAAATCCAATCGATTCTTTTATTTCTATTATTACCTACATTGTACAAAAATTGTATTTTTACATATTTTGAAATCGTCGAATAAGGAATCGGGACGAATAAGTCGACAATTAAACAAACAGAAAAAAGTGGCATTAAATTAATCTTAAAAAAAAAAAATAATAAAAAAATAAAGAAATATTTGACGCTTCTATGTTAAATGTTTATATTATCCAATTAGTGGTATCGTAAAGATCTACGTTTCTTGAAAGTCTTTAAGGGAAATTTTTATGTCCATATTGTTGCGGCTTCTTCTTATTCTTCTTATTTCTTATGTTTTCATTGTGTGAGATGGCGTATTTACGCGTCAATCACTACTCATTTAATACCGTAAAGGTTTGACAGGCCGGATTGGTATGCTTCAAGAAATATATGTATGTAAGTGTGTGATTTATAACATTATGGCAATAGTGAAGACAGGAATACTTGTAAATGACAGATGTATCTGTATATAATTTTTTATATTGGTAGAAAAGCGTATTATAATATATGATTAAGTACGCACACATAGATTTTTAAAAATGATGACTTTATTCGAAAAGTTTCCATTTTTTTTTCTTTTCTTAATTGATGTGATTAATACCTTCTTGGGATGTTTGGATTATTGGTGTTTGATTATTATTGATCGATATATGAAGAATGAGACACGCCCAGAACACCTTCTAAAACACGATAATGAGCCATTTGGGTGGAGGAAACATCAATCAGAAATTTAGCAATTTCTTTCTCTTTCTATCAACTATCGATAAAAACATCTTTACCTCATCATTAAAAATTCAAATCTTTACAAATCATCTTCATTAAATCATTTCGAGTGGAACATGTTTTTTCTTTCTTTCTCTATTTGTAACGATGCTAAATCGATCCACCGTGTCCCCCTAATGTATTATATTGGGTGATTCATTATTATAGAAAAAACAAGACTTCTATATGGTTGCTATGTTGTAACCCCTGGACCTATGGAGAAGGTGTGAGATCCTGCAGTTCACCATCATCATAACCCATCTTATACCCGACCACAGAGAGATGAATAAAACGCTAGGATGCACATATTTAAAATTCCGAAAAAAAAACATAATGCCACCATTTAAAATAAGCGGCATATTCTGGCATTATTAAAAATTCAAAAATTATTATTAATAAAATCCGGTAGCTGATTAAACGAAACAAAACCAGTTTTACAAACAATACTGTGGCAAATTGTACAAGACAGTTAATATGCAAATCAACAAATTGTAACTGGCTGTTGTGTTTATGGTTGATATCTCGATTGTATATAAGAACATTATCTTAAGAATTACTGTACATATCTACAAGTAGCGTGACTTGTTACTACTTCGTATAGAATTTGAGTGTTTATCTTAATATTAATTTATTATTCAAAAAAAAAGGCAAATTATTTGTTTGCTTATCAGCGTAAAAATAATTAATTAAATTAATTGTGATAATACAAATATTGACAACATCCGGCAATGTTAGCAATTCATGTTACCTCTGTCACCTGTACTTTTTTAAAGTTGATTAAAACAAGATATGAATTTCGACAATCTAAAGCGTGCTTATTATGGATAAACAAATGGTATTGGTTGGCATCTCCATGCCAAAACGATCTATTATAAACATGTTCAGTGTTGGTGCGTGTTGCTTATACAATTTAGCAACTTTCGAGAACATGCGAGGTTATTTTTAACCACAACTTTCAACTCAAATTTTTTTCAAACAAAAACTGTTACGAAATTGTACAAATTCTTTCAACTATTCACAGTGGGAGTAAAGGAAATTAACAAAAATGTAATCACCATATCGGATTAATTAAATTCGAAACTAATTAACTGACAAATCAGTCTTGAAAGAATAAAATTGTGCAATTTAATAGTATCTAACTATAGTCGACTTTTCCACTTTGCCGCTCTTTTGTGATTACTACCGATACCGGTATGTGGAATTTGGTGTCTTGATAGCGCCCCTTGATGCCTCCTGGGGGGCAAACCCATCACTTCTCGTTGCCGAATTGAACACGTGCTTTGACAAGAGGCTTTTTGCCACAACAGAAAAGTTTATGATAGGCGATAAATCGCCGATATTTAATGAATGAGGACCGCTGCGACGAAAGGTCACAATGTTTAAAACCGCCGGACATTGTTCATAGCCAAAACAATTCTTTATATATTTTAAAACAAATTACTAATAGTATTTGACTAATTGCATGTTTTTTTTGCTGTTGCAGGTATGGCGGCTAGTAGTATGGGTCAATCGATGGCATCATATTATAATCCATCGGCAGCGTATGGTTCTTTAAGTGCAGCTTCAATGGCAGCAGCGGCTGCGGCTGCACAACAGAGTGCCGCCGCTATGTCTGCAGGTCTTAGTGCACCAGCACAGGTAAATGAAATCTCATTCTCATCCTATTTAACATAATAAAAAGACGAGACTGCTGAAGATAACGAATAAAACAACAACAACAACACAAAATACCTACCACCTGGTCATGTCACACACATAAACGGGACGTCGTCCATCTAAAATAGTCGGTTTCGAAATCATCATGACCAAGCGTGTTTCAAGAATGGACACAGAGAGACTGGTGGACTATTTCTCACACTTCGTTAACGATACATAAGTAAACACAAATCGTGCATAATGAAAAAGGAAACCCGCCGGGAGGGTTACATTTTGCAAGACAATTAAAGAATGAACAAAAAAACAACAACATCAATTTTATAGTTTTTGGCAGGACTTAAGATGGGGTTAAAATTGCACTGTCATTTTATATTAGACAGAATATATATAACAACAATAATAAATTTATATTGTAAGTAATTTAGAAACAGACAAAACTGGGGGCGGCGGTCAATTTTACAACCCACAAACAAGACTTGTAAGATATAAACCTAACATTTTACAATCGAACACCTTACAATCTGGTGGCTGTTAATTCGGTATTCATGATCTCGACATTCCTGCTATAACCAACAAATCAATGCTTGTTTTTCTTTCTATTTAAACTGTGAGAGAGAGTTGGTTCTCCCCACAATAGCCAGCAACAACAACAACAACAACAAACGTCATATACACACATACATATAAAACGCTAATCCTGATTTAATAATCTCTGTCCGGAGACCTTTCTCGTTCATATAAAACGATAACACAAGGACAAGACGATCCAATCATATAGAAAAGACAGAGAGAAATATCTGTAGAGAGACACCCTCGCGACTCCATCCCGAAACTCATTTACATCACAAACGATCGGATAAATTGTTCTGGGATGTATTTACATAGTACGCGATTTGACGTAGATAGAACGTTTTTAAAGCTGTTGCCTTTACCTTATCTCCACTTTACAAGTGTTTTCTTTATATCGAACTACTATACCGTCCTTATAATCCTAAAGCAGCAGAAAAAAAAATATATATAGAACCTCTCTTTCTTGGGGGAGCGATAATTTTTTCCAATTAACACACACCTAACTAGTAGACAAAATTTTAGTGGGCCACATTCATCCCTTATCCTCTATTTGATTTGTTTTACAAACATTGAGAACAAAACTGTCATTTGTTCTTTCTACAATTTCTCAACTACAAAGTAAATGTTTGAAATGTGTGAATTGAATTACTTACAAAATGTCCAGACGTATTGTTTTCGTTCGTTGTTGATCATGTGATAATTGCAAGTCCGGTCTTTTACTAATGAACAATAACGAGATATTTTTATTTAAACAACGTCTTTGTTGAAACTGTACTATGTACATATCTCTATTCTAAAATTTTCTTTACTGTTAGCATTTTCGGGATGATGATACTCGTATGTAACGCGTAACGCAACCATTTGTTTAAGTCGTTAAAGTGTATTGTGTGTATGTAGAGATGATATATTATCACCTTTGTCCTGGGACAATATAATAACGTCACGTATAATAGCCCAATTCTTTATGAAACTTATGAAATTTTCGTGCGTTAACGCTTTTTACAATTAGAGAATTATGTTTGTTTCAGGTGGTTAGTTCAATGGATGCAATGAAATATTCAATGGAAGCTGATAAATATCGATCACCTTATATACCACCATCCACCCTAGCAATGTCAATGTATTCAGATCCAAAATATATGGATTCACCATCGAAAAGTTATCTAGAACGTGGCTATTTAGACTCAACAACAGCATTAACAAAAGCATATTTTGAATCATCAAAAATGTATATGGATGGTAAATATAATCCAGACCCATCACGAGCATATCCACTAGATATTGGTAAAATGTATTCAGAATCGCAACAATTACCAAACAATAACAATAATACTAATAATAATAATAATAATAACAACGGTGGTAATAATGCTGCAACTAATTTACATTCACCAAGATCAACAGAATCACCACCTGACATTAAACCAACAAACCAAGAACGACAAGAAGGTGCATCATCTAGTAGTTCAACAACAGCATCATCAACTGGTGGTGCGTCACCAGGTGGTGCATTATCTGGTTATTATCCTAGTAGTATGCAACAACCAACATCTGTACCAGGATTATTACCAATGGCACAATATGCCAGCCAATATCCTGGACAAGCACCAGGAGGTGAATATAGACGACCATTAACTGTTATATTTTGACCAGATCGATTGTGAATGTGATCTAGTGGCTTCTAATTTAATGATTTAAAACAAGAAAATAATGAAGTATAAAGAGATGAAAATTAGGTGCCGTGTGTATCGTGAATTTTGTCCCATTGTAGAATTATTAAAAAATATATTATAAATTAATAATTATCTGTATGTAAAATAATAACAATTTAGGACTATTATCATTAAAACAAATTATTAATTTATTATTATCGAAATTGCAAGAAATATCTCAATGTTTTTTAATTGTATAAATGTAAATATTCTTATGGTTTTGTACAATTATTATTATTATTATAACAATTATGAATATTCTTTTCCTTGTACAAAAATGTGCTTGTTTAAGTTTGTGTTCCTGTTCTGTAATCTCCAAAAAAAAAAAAATATGAACAAGCTAGAAAAAATCTAGACAACATGTATATCTTGTTATTATCAGTCTATCAATAAATAGATCTACTCTGGCCAAATTTCTTATTCTTTTTTTTGTCCTCGCAAATTAACCGAACATGGTATGGTGGTCTTTTATTTTTGGTAGCCCATTGGAAAAAAGCTCTAGAATTTTTAACAAAAGCGTCCAGTTAAATCGGCTTTTTCGCTGATTCGTCATGCTGTCTTTCCTGATGATTTATGAACTGTTACTGTATATACTATATGTGTGTAGCTTTTATGTTGTTGTTATTTAGTATAGGGTGAAGTGTCAGCTCTTTTTTTCCACTAATGTGCAACTCGAAAATAAACATTTCTTGTATTATTAACAGTAGACTATTGATTCTATTCAACAACGATAATTACTTTTCGTCGGTATTTAAATTGTGTCCATTATCAATAAATAGGAAGGTTGTTTTGAATATTTTCGGAATGAAAATCAATAATAAACAACCAAACAATGATTGTTCTAAATGTTTTAATAATTTCAATTCAATTAATTGAAATTATTATAATTTACGTAACCTTTGAAGAAACTGGCACTTCAATTATAGATGATTAACCGTTTATCTGATTGTTATTTATTATATATCGTCTGTTGGCATCATCAAATCCTTAACAACCATGACACAATAATTTCTTTTATCTGCACAAGAATAGAAAATATCTACAAAATTCAAAATAAATCTAATTTAATCGAATCCTTCGATAATAAAACATTGTACCACTCTCATCTATTATCATTGTTGGAATAATCACCATATTTCAACAACTTAATGCTATGTTATTTCGATAATCAAGTGTCAAATGTTAAAACAGACACCTGAATGGAATTAACACAGCAAAATATATACTCCATTTTTGTTTCAATAATATCTTGATGTTAAACATATAGATGTATCGAGTAGAACAGAAGTGGAAGAAGAGGGAAAAATAAAACGTTATTACTGAAAAATGTTAACAGGCAAAGAAACGCCCCCTCATCATACCAACGTTAACCACCACTCATTCGTTTTAATTGAATATATATAGAGAGATACCCATAACAAGGTCGGAGATAAGCAGTTATAAGCAACGACAGCACTTATTTCCACAACCACCACTATAACCACCCCTAAAATCAAACTAAATCTCTTATAATTCACCCCTGTGATTATTTTATATTAAATTGAATTTACAGATTTAATGTGACAGCAGGTCGAGATTTTTTTCTTATTAAATTTCGATCACACTTGTTGATTATTAAAAAATTTAAATTTATGAAAATTTTGTTGTTATTGATTAAATTGTTTTATTATACACAGATATTAAGGGGCAGATTTGTGTGTGTGTGTGTGTGTGTGTGCAAAGTGGCCTTTTACCACCTGGAGTTCGTTATATAGCAACTACTACTATTTCAGAGGCTACAATTATAAAACAGACAATAGTAAGAGGTCTATATGTGTTTGTGTTATAGAGGAGAGTCATCGAGTAGAGCGTGGTGATTTCTGATTCAATTGATTCGGAATTGGGCACAGTGTGGGGTATATTGTCCAAGGTGATGCTACTGGTGCAGCCCCCTCTGATTTCAATCATTCAAGAGAAAATAGCACCCAACCTAACAATAGTTCTCTATAATAATAACAACAACAACAACAACAACAATCTTCTATATATTTTTTTGAAATCTTTTTTACTAAAAAAAGTACTATGTCATCATCAAATATGTTAAAAAATTTAATTAGAAGAGGCATTACAGTGGGCAATTTTTTGATCCCATCTCATGTGTCATATTTGGATCAATTATCAGCTTTTAATTCTTAATACTACTAATCCTGTTGTTATATATCGCTGTTATTGCCTTATAGGCTCAATGGAGTGAAATTTGTCGCAATCTTAATGGATACATAGATCTCAATAATACCGACACATTATGTAGGACTTCTCACAACAACTACGGCTCTAAAACTGTTAAATTAGCAAAAAATGTTTTACAGTAAACTCCCATATAACGCGATTAATACGTTACGAGCTGTATGAATTCGCGTTATAGGAAATCGTGTTGTACGGCAATTTTTCTCGTATAACGCGTATTATCTAAAGTACCATGTTTGGGATGATTAAAGCTATATTTCATCAAATAGGGCAGTATTTTAAAAGTAATTAGAAATAATAATTATACACAAAACAACGATGAAACATTAGATGACAACGATCTAATGCTAAATTAAATCAGGCAATTCCTGTTTCTATTATTTGGCGCGTTGTACGAAGAATCGCGTTATATGAATACAGTAGTGGCAAAATCTCTGGCGTATTATACGAATTAGTGTTATATGAACTCGTGTTATCCGGGAGATTACTGTATAGATGTAGGTGTTGCTTAATTTTGTCGTAATCTTTCCTATTTAATGTTAATTGTAAACGCTAAGCTGGATGCATAGATGCTTGGGTATTTCTCGAATGGTTCTTAACATTAATAAAACCACATTATTCCAGAATAATTAATTCTCTTTTTATCTAATTTAATTAAAATCATTCAAGTTTCCATATGTGTACATTATTAACCCACTTATATGTATTTACTGGAATTCAAGACATTGAACTATAAGGTTTTGTGGAATTCTCTTAAATAACAAAAGACGACAAAGTTTTAGATGAATACCGTCGTCATCGTTGTCGTCTAGTTTTAAGCCTCTCTCTCTCACACACTCTCTTTCTCTCTCTCTCTCTCTCCTTTTTTGTTTCTTTCTCTATCTCTATTCCACTGCTTTGCAGAATTACAATTCAATTATTGCTCTTATTTTTAATTATGCTTTCGCGATTTCAAACCGAAACATAATTATAATTGTGTCGCACACAACTCGTCATAATATAATATTGTTTGGACTTAACAAAGCAACCTCCCCCTTATTCTAACAAAAGCAAGCAGGTATGGTATTGCCGTCAGCACAATCAACGCAAGTCTGAAAAGTTTTAACGATGTATTCTGCATTAATAACTTGTCGGTGCTGTATATAGGATCAATATGTAACAATGTATAAAATCCATACCCCGCACACCTCTAAACAGTTCTCAATTTATGTGCATTCGACATTAGGGCTCCCTACATTATCATTATTATTACTATTATTATTATTATTATTATTATTGTTAAGTTATAATTGTGAATATTTTAGATGGTGATCTGCGTCATTGGTTGCCAAGGCAGGTATAACTGGAATCTTTAGATCAATGAGAACATAACAGTTCAATTGCAACATTTAAATGTAGAGTTCTTGACCTAATCAACTGACCAGAACTGTATATTTATATTTGTTGCAGTATACGTATGTGGTCAATTCTATTCATTTCCATTGAAACATCAACAATAAGCTTTATGAAATTAATCCACTAGAGATTGTTATACTTGACTGGAATCTCAAGTGCAAGTAAGTTGACCCTTTCTTTCCTTTTCACACAATTTAGATTATAGAAGGAAAAAAGAAACTAAACATATACTAAACATATAGAGGAAGGAATAAGAAAAGGACAAAGTGAAAATATCCTAGGGAACTCTTATCCGATATCTCGAACGAAATCACAAAGTCTGTCGTTGAAAAGGCTACAGGACGCTATTTCAAAAGAATAACTGATTGTCAGCGAATAAAGCAAGTACTTGATGCGATTGCTAGTAAGCGGAACATACACGATGCAGTAAGTGAATACGAAAAATGAAGAAAAAAAAAAACAGAAAGAGGAAGTGAGAGAGAGAAAGAGAGAGAGATGAATAAAGTAGTGTCATTTTTGAGACCTACTGGAAACGGCGAATAAATCCTCTCATACATATTATTCTATCTTTTTTTTATGATATATAAAAAAAGAAAACCAGTGAAATCTTCTTGTGGCTTAGATCGCTTTCAGATGAGATTGACCAGCATATAAAAGGCACATTTGTAATCAAATCATATAAAAGCTGTAAGTGACTTGACGACAAATCGGTAAATCCTTAACATTTCTATAAGAATCAGAATGAATAAGAAAAGTCAAAAAATCATCAAATACTACACTTTAATATTGAAATCTTCATTATGTTGGAAAACATAAAAGAAACTTTTATGTGAATTCCTTTTATTATCAGAAAATGTAATAAAATCGTTTTTTAACAGAAAAAAAGAAAAGAAAATATAGACTGAATTGAAACAGTTCCAGTAAAGGATTTGTGTGTTGCTACTGTTATCGTCATCGTCGTCGTCGCGACGGCTGTCCGCCTATTAAAATTCCAGGCGCGAGCCCACAATTCTTCCGGGCAACAAAGCACGTCCGCCAGTTCTTCTATAATAGGTGGAAATATTTACAGTGTATACGTTTCGACAACGACAAAGACGAGAAATAGTAGAAGTTTAAGTACGAAAAGAAAAAAAAAAGAAAACGAAAAAATTTACATAGTCGAAAAGGACTATTCGGATGGAAATACGAAAATCTATGTTATAGTATATCTACTATAGTTTCGTATAGTATAGTCGATAAAATATAAGAGATGACAACAATAGACGTTAGTTTAGGAAAAGCTCGAATAGAGAAAATTCGTTCGTTGTTATTTCGGGAATGGGGTAGTGTAGGGTGCTATTCTTCTTGTTGTTTTTTTTTTATGTATTCGATGAATAGGATATTTTTAGTTCGATACTTTGTATATGCTAACGATCAAGACGTCCGGTTGTTGTATTTTACCCATCAAGAATAAATAAACCATTAAACATGTTTACATTTCATTTGTTTAATACGGTTAATGTGATTTATTAAACTTGACACAAACAGATAACAAAGCCACACAATAAAGTGACAAGTTGATTTAAAAATGCGACTTTGTCCATCAAGCAAAAAATGTAATATTGTTATAAGGTACGATTACACTAGCAAGTTTTGCTTGTTCAAGTTGGTTTGTATCAAGTAAAACAAGCGACTTATAATTTATTGAATAATTTGTCAAGTTTCCGGACAATATTGATTTATCAAATGAATTCTTGAACAACTTGTCAATAACTTATCAAGTTGCTTCATTGTTTTCACCGAGTATGAGAAGGACGGAAACTTGAAGCAATTTCTTCAACCAAGACATTGAATAAGAACAATTTCTGAACTTCTTGAGGAAGAATTTCTTTCTTTAGGCAAGAATTTCAACAAGCATTACACAAGTAGTACACGTACCACGACTTATTGTTCAATTTCTTGCTTCGACTTTCCGTCCTTCTCGCACTTGGTGAAAACAATGATGTATCTTATCAAGTCATTGACAAGTTATCCAGAAATTCATTTAACTTGAGAAGTCAATATTGTCCAAAAACACGTGTGTTTACATTATCAAGTTTTACTTGGTACAAGCCAAGTTGAACAATAAAACTTGATAGTATCATCGTACCCATACAAATATGTACCGGACGTCCTTAAAATAACAATCCTAATTACAAAAGCTGCAGTTTATTTTCATTTCTAGAGTCCTTAAGAATTGACACCTGTCCAGACTCAGCAACGGGAAACCCTTGGATACATGAACTTTGTCTTATGAAAATCATGCCTTTTTATTTATTTTTTTTCTCCACCACTTACGTGGAAGATCCTCTACATGCGCTTCATAGCAATTATGTTGAGTCTCACAAAAACAGCCTCAATTTCAATAATGGTGTTAAAATAATTAAATTATCATAACAATTATCGATCTAAATACGTGGCAACGTGTCGGTTTCAAGTCTATCAAAATTTGCATTTAAACAAATGAATACTTACAACACTCTCCATATAAGGTAGACTATGTACTTATTCTGATTATTATTGATACAATACGGTGTATCGACTGTATTTGTTTACAATTTCATGATTTGGAAAGTGGGCTTCTGCGTTATGAGAAATTAAAAATGAAATAGATGAAAAATTAGGCGTCATCATAAACGAAGGAACAAAAAGTTGAAACAATTGTCTTGACGATAAAATCCAACAATAGTCCACCCAGGAGTCAAATTACATTTGAATGACGAAGACAATTGTTCCACCATCCATCCAATACAACAATATGAATTGAATACCGTGATTGTAAAAGAGACGAAACAAATTTTGCAAAATAAAATGATTTATAAAAATTGAACGAAAAAAAAAGAGTAGATTTTTGCACAACAGTTGCAAATGCACCACAGTTGGTAATTTTGAATACGTATACACACTTCAAAAAAAAAAAAAAAAATAGAAAGAAAACAGAACTTCATTATAATAAAGCATTCTATAGTGACCACGGTGGAACAGCAAATTTCTGTCAAGTCATCGAAAGACTCACACGTTGATATTGTTTGCCGGTTTTAGGTGTAGTCATCATGGATAGTCAGTTGTACTTTCCTATAGATTTCTTTATTAAACAAAATTATTATTTGTGTTGATTAATTGGAAAAGTAGCCTGTTCTACAAAGATAAATAGCATATTTCTTGAATTCCAATTCAAAATACATATAGATAATAGTTGAATTGGGTGCTACCGTGAAATTCAAATTAACACATTTCTATGCCTCATCATCATCATTATCATCACCACCACTACCACCATCACCACCACCACCACCACCGTCATCATTACAAAACAACAATAATAAATAAGGATTTTTTTCTAATTTAGCTAGTTCTGTATTAAAAAAATTTTGGTATCCTCTTGGGCGTTGGCACTTCCAACATATTCCATTTGGCAATCGCACACGAGATTCCCAATTCGTCCCCCTCTCAGTCTAGTTTCTGCCGCGGAAGTCCATTGTATCGGCTGTTTTAATTTACAACACAATAAAAACACATGGGAAAACAGTAGACGCCATTTTAGTGATTAACTAGGGATTCTGGCAGGCACCCGGCGTTTTGTCCATATTGCTTTTTGTTTTAATTGTGTCCTTTTATATCGCGACTAGCAGGAATGTTTTTTGTTTTCGGACGCACAAAATTCACCCCCATATCTACATACGTACATACATACAAAAAAAAAAATTAATTGGGTTTCGAGATATTCGAAATAATTAAATTGACCATATTTCAGTGGTCTTTTTATTATTATTATTTTAATAAATTAAGGATTAAGAAATGAAAAGTTAAAAGGGATTAAAGTTGAAAATATAGACTTTCGGGGGG
>JAZBGY010000199.1:0-61151 GCA_037414755.1 Lydus trimaculatus | reverse complement strand
GGCACGCATGGCCAACCCCATTGCCCTAATAGCTGCAAACATATTGCTTAATTCCACGCTAGTTGCTAACATGAATACACACATCCCTCTTTTTAGTTGAAACGAGGGCGCCCCAAAGTACCCGCTAATAGCTCTTCTCCCTATTACTTGGTACTTATATCGTGATTTATTCCAATTCAAGAAAAAAAATTATTACTTCCGCTCCTATGATTTTCAAATAATCAACGCCAACTTCTTTTTAATAAAAAAAAAATCTACACATAAAAACCTATGATACGATTTGTTGTTCAATATATTTTTATTTAGAAGAGACCGTAAATTAGGGATGTTGACATGTTCAAAAAAGTCACACAATCAAATCCTAAAAAAAAAAACACAAGTCGAAGGGGATGAAGAATTCTCACCCTCTCTTGTCTTAAATTGCTGGAAATCAATCCGTTTATTTGGTGTTGATGGAATTTCATATGATTTTCCAGCCATAAATCGGGATACCAATTAATCTGTACAAGCCAATAAAATTTATGTTGAGTCCAGTAACCAAACACGTTGGGCAAATAAATTGACGACCCCATCGACGATATAATCCACCATATAAACGTTCGAAATGTGTATGTATTTGTGAGTCAACAGGTCCTTTGCTAAATATTATGAAGTGAGAAACATTTACGATAATCCAGAATTGACTGGATCAGGTTCGGATGAAAAACGACATCACCATTACTATCATGCACAAATAATAATAATAATAATAACAATAATAATAATAACGATAATAATAATAAAACAACTGAGAAACTAAACAAACAAGATTCCAATATTTGACAACAATGTCGAGACCGATACATAAAAAGAATGGAATGTGGATTTTTTTTATTTGGCACCCTTAACATAATGGTGAAGAAGAATAAGAAGAAGAAATAAAAATGAGAATAAACATGATGAATTATCGAAAGAGGCGGTACTATTGTATAGATTGGAATATTTAAAAAAAAAAAAACAACACACGCCCGCAATATGGTGGAGATCGATTATTGGAAGCTACAGTGGATCTTCATTCGCTGGGCTCCACCTGCAGATCTTACACATTGTCATAGATGCTAACCAATTAAAACAAAAATTGCCGATTTTTTTCTTTTTTAAACAAATTCTAATATTTGGACTTTTCAATTCATCATAAAAGACTGATGTCTTTGTGATATTTCCCAGTGTTCAAAATACGGTAAAAATATCATATAGCCAATGTCATAATATTAAATCTCCATTATACCTATCTATGTATGCATGTATGTGAATAATTACGGTTGAAACGTATCGCTTTTGATAATCAACGATGTGTGTAAAACTGGTAGATATATTAAGAAGGAGAAGAAGAAGACGAAGAAGCGGAGGCAGAAGTAAAAAGCAATTCTGCTATAAACATAAAAAGGAAATATCCACTTATATTCAACGTTCCCTCATTAAATACCTCAAGTAGCAATTAGTTCTTTTTTTCTCTCTATTGTAAATATTAAGGCGTAATTCCTTTAGCGTTTTTGATCTTTACCAAACCAAAGATAGAAAACATTCAAATTAAGGCTAACAAGTTATGAAAAATAATGAAACTGAAAAATTACGTTATCAGAAATTCAAATAAACAAGTTCAAGCGACATCTAGAAACGGATGGCTGTATTGCGCCATCAAGGTTATAGTTATCAAAATTCTTTAACAACTTGAGCCATCTAGTGACTAGAGAGTGAACTTTAGCTAGCCGAATTACATACATCACTATATTAACTTCAGGAAAGAATCCTGAAACCTGATATTCAGGATACTGAAATTGCATAAATGAGAGATCTTTAAATAGTCGCTATCTGTAAAAGTACACATTGTTGGTCATTTTTATAATTTGTAAGTCATGAAACACTCGATTTGTATAACAAGTACAAAAAGTTCGTAATTGAGATGTAAGTAATCTGAAAAGTTCTCCCAACAATGTAAGTATACTGAATTTTTCTACAATGGCATTGCATGATTGATATCAATGAAGACAAGAACTATGACAGAAAAAGGACGTATACTTCTTACATGTGTTATACAAAATATTTTTACAGTAGGCACAGTTTTTATGTTGTACAAAACTTTTTGTACAATCGAAGACAAGTTATTTTTACCCACAAATTACCGTCTTTATCAATCTTTATTGTTAGAAAGATTGGTTTTTCTACTGACAATGAGATAAGTCCAGCATCGGACTAGCTCTGTCGGAGCGACCCGGGAAAAAAGACTCAGTGGTCCCATCAGTTTTTTTGGCACTTGGCCGTCTGTCCTTTTAAAAACCGAATTAGGGTAATATAAGGGTAAGTCATTTATATCGCACGGTTGTATTGACTGAAATTTGCTTTTTAGCTCAACAATTCCATTGTCTTTTCTCGCTTTTTTGGGTGGGAGTTTTGATTCTTGTTTTGCAGGCCAGTCCTCACCCGATCGCCCGATAGACGATAAGCCCGACTTTTAATTCGTTTTAATCCCTAATTATGATCGGATTGTGAGAATAAGTCAAATTTTTTCATAAAACTTGTGAAAGCCTTCGTTTAAAATGATCAAATAATAGTTTTATAGAAACTATATCTTTATGTAAATAAATTCTTCTTCACGATTTCTTTATCTATATTGTTGACAATCGTTATCAATGATTGTTATTTTATTGATTCCATTGTGTATATATTTACAATAATTGTAAGATTATTTCTTTTGATATCCTCTTCCTTCAGCTGTTATTCAATTCCAATGTATATTTACGAGACTCATCCTTTTAGCCAAACCACCCTTCCAACCACCCTTCCAACCACCCTTCTATTTATATATCACAATTTTACTGTGTTTGTCGGAAAAGAAGAATTCACCCGTTTTTCTCTCTTTCTATATATATACACACATATCCATATAAATGTTGGCGTCGTTTTCGAATTATCAAAGTCCGTCAATAAATTCGCGTATTTAGGATTTGTGTGCAGTGTGTAAAGCGATGCTCGCAGTTTGTAACTAAATCCTTTCAAATGGTATATTGGATTCAGAATGGATGCGGATGTGTGAGAATCTGCATAAAGATACATGTTCAAAGGGAATATTGAAAGAAACTTTAAGAAGAAGAAGAAGAAGCATAGTTTGGATTGACACATTAATTCTTTTTCTATTAAAAATAATATTAATATAAAAGAAATTACAATTGAGAGGGTAAATGTATATTTTTATAAGGGAACAAACCACGAGATTGTATATTGACAGTGGACGCAAGCCACAGAGTATTATTGCCGCCTCCTGTTGATTCATTCTTTCCACTCAATAAGGCTTCTAACAAATATTTAGATATAACCTAGCCTACAGGGGTGGCTATTGTGTCGAATAGTACAGACTTTACTGATCGGAGATTTTGTCATTTTTGACAATATCACACTTTTCTCGGGTGATATTAAACGGAAGCCACACATAAAGAGTGGTGCAACGAACAAAAGATCAAAAAAAAAAAAAAATAGTAGAGAAAACAGTTAGGGAAAGAAATTGATAAAATGTCAAAGAGACATCACGATGACATTTATGAAGTGAAAATATCGTATGAATGGAACAGTAATTAGGTATTGGAGATGAATAAACGTCCAGTGTCATCCTAGTCTTTCACCGATTCACTGCCACACACACACACACACAACCACATACAATAACAAAAAGAAACCAAAAGCCCAAATCCTCTTTCAGTCGACATAAAAGTCACAATTCCAAATGGGATTTGTAAAGTTTACGATATTATTCCTGTGCCATTCTCACTTATAGAAAGCTTTATCAAGATTCTGCCGCCAAGTTTTGGCCTTTCAACACATACAACATTCTAAAAATCGAGCTAAAAGACAGGGAAGAATATAGGAGAGGGAGAAAGACAGTGGGGAAAAAAACCTTCCACAATAGATAAAACAAAAATTGTATTTATCCAAACAAAAACTGATCTTTTTTCTCTACTGAATGTGTATGATTATGAAAGCTTTTTATTCTCTTATTTGGTAGTAACCCTACCATCATGAACTGCTACTACTACTACTACTACTACTACTACTACAATTACTATTACTACCCTTTACTTGGCTGTTGGCGATTAAATAGGCATTCAATTGACAATAGATGGTTGATTGGTGAGACAATTGACGGGTTTTTGCGTTGTCAATTTGTTTTTGTATGCAATACAATCGAGTAGGCTGTGTGACAAACAGCAATGACAATTTACCGTTCCATTCAATTGGCCATGCGTTACTAGAATTTTGATTTTCACTATAATTTATATTTATTTGTATAACAAATGTTGAATTATATTTACAATTTTGAATAAATTTAATAAATTATGGATATTATAGATGAAGCAATTTGGTGCTGTTGTCCAACATCAAAATAATTGTTGACTATTGAAATTAATAGAATTACAATTATAGTATAAATATGAACAATTTAAATGGAAATCTGTGATATAGGATAGAGCAGAATAGAATAGAATAAAATAGAGATCGTCTAGTCGGATTGTTCTTTGATGGTTCTCGTTGTTGCCGCAAAATAACAATATAACAACACTAACAATAGGGTTAATACTATCGTAAAAGATAATGATTGAATTTATTCGTATACAATCAAGTGTTCATTGTTGAAATAACGATTATTTTTACTGATGTGGCACATTTTTTTGGACGACAACAAACATGTAGAACTTGTTCAAACTGTAAATTGAATCCGATGTAGGTACCTACCTAAAGCATATGTTGTGAGGGTATCTCAATCTAACCAATAAAAAGAATAACAAAATAACAAAATTAATATATAGAGAATGACTATCAAATATTTAAATACTGATTCAGTAGGAATTGTTTATTAAATTTGCTCGATTATTCAGTCAACTATTAGTTTTAATGTAGGTATAAGATAAAACTAAAGATGCAACAGAATCCATTCAAATACCAATTCCTATTCAACTCTGTTTTTACCATATAGAATGTAATATAGCTACAGTATGTACAACAAAATAGACACATAAGGAAAAACGTAAGCTCCCCCCACACTCATATATTTCATATGGGCTAGAACGAGATAAAGAGGAACTGGACAGACAGAAATGTAAGAATGGCAGCTGTTGTCCCCATCCATGGGTTGGGTTTTAAAATATCACCCCTTTTTTCTAGATGAAAATTTCACCTGGAAAATATTTCCTGACTTTGTCAGGAACAAGAGAAACATTACAAAACGTACTGTGCTACATTTCCAGGAAAATGTATCAAACAATTAGATGAAAATCAAAATATATTCCATAAAACAATTATGTGCAAGATATGAAAGTGGATTGGTGCTGATGGTTTTTTCCCATGTGCCTATTTTGAAGAAGTATACTGTATGCTTCTTAAATAACATTGTTGTAAGATAATCGTTTAATCGATTATTAACTATCTGTTCAATGTTAATAAGCTCAGGTCCGTACAGTAACTTAAGAGTTTGACTTCGCGTGTAAAATTATTGTACAACAATTTGAATTAAAATTATGTACAATGTACTAAATTTTAACCAACATAAGTAATTGGAAGCTTTATAGATGTTATAAATAATATACTCACATAATAAACTAATAAACAATAAGAGAGAAAAATGCCAGCAACGTAAGTCACGTGACACGAACAATAAAGTGAGAACTACTCTCGCCATTCTACAAGAAAAACAAAGAGAAGCAGTAAAACACCGCGTGACCTACGTCTGTAAATTAACAGCTTTATGTTTTTCTAGTGCTGACCTCTATTGCTTTATAGAAAAAATGGCAAAAATGTGATAAAATACAAATTAACTACGTTATGTTCTCATGATGGCTTATTGATAAGAGTAACTGTCACCACTTTGGTCAATAAGAATTCAGGAATTTATAAAAGGCTTAAAGACTCCCCGAATTCTCATTGGCTTATGTTGGTCTTGTTGTTTTGAGTAATGGAAATGTTTTTTTTAATATTCTTGCAACTTTTGTCACTTTTGTTAACTAATTATTGGTTACTGTGTTACCTTTTACCGCCCTTCTACTATTTTTCCTATTAAGTACGATAGTAAAATGAACTTTTCCGAAGGTGATGTATACGAGAGCCTCTAAACTAAGCCTCAAGTATTCCGAAGATGCTACAAAAATTAATAAAGAGTACCTCAATAATCTATCCTTTCTAATATAGTACCTAAGTACCTATGATAATATTTGTAAACATCTTTCATATCTACTGATAAGAACAACATTGATAAAAACACCATTGTTAATAGACAAAATTCTGAATAATAATTTACGAATTTTTGAACATTTCCTTTGTTTTATTTTTTTTTCGTTTCTTTTGATTTTGTTTTATAGCCAACTACTATATTCAAGTCGTTTATCTACTTGATATCATTAGGAATATATTTTGAACCAATAGGATAACAGTATAGGCGGAGTTTAAACAATCAATGTTGAATGGTGGGAGTTGGTGAGGAGAGAGAACCTATGGCGATGGCAGCAACAAGTGTTTTAAGAACCCATACAAGTTGATCTGATGTTCTTCTCTAGATAAAGATGAAGATGATGAAATCATTTTACTATAATCCAACACTACTTTAGATACTGATGATGATAAACCGCTCTTATTTAGTCACTTCTACATTATCCCATTAATTGATTGTGTCATTGAATCTTGCAGCACCGGATTCATTTAACTCAACAAGGAAATTAATACAGAACGTCAATTTGTTAATTTTACACAAATTGAATTAAAAAAAAAGCAATTTGGTACTTATTGTTTATACTGAAATTTTCTATTGAAAAAATATTTAAATGTGATAAATATCAAATTTTAACAACAAAGTAATGTTTAGAGTTAATTTGGATTAAACTACAAATTTCTTTATCATCAACATTCATCTATTATCTTGCGGTTTGGATTGGGGTTCGGAATTTGTATAATTCAGCGCATAACACGCCCCCATTTCATACTATAACCACCTCTCTGCACCCTGCTAAATCAACAAACTCGTAACATAGAAGGAAGTGTTTCAGATCACAGCGTGGCGCCAGTTCATCACTATCAGAACACGGCGCAATATCATTAATAGCATCAGCAACAATAACAATAATAATAATAATAATAACAAACAGTAGAAGTTTTATCTAACAAAAGACAACAATGTCTTAAATTTATTAAAAAAAAAAAACAACAATCAATTAAAATAAAATTATTAATCAAGCTTTTAATTGGAAGAAAACCAAAAAGAATAGCAGCATGTCCTCGCCGAAACCGGTACATAATCAAGAGCATATTAAACGTCCGATGAATGCCTTTATGGTATGGTCACGTGGACAACGTCGGAAAATGGCACAAGAAAATCCAAAAATGCATAATTCAGAAATCTCAAAACGTCTAGGTGCTGAATGGAAATTGTTAAGTGAAGCTGAGAAGAGGCCATTCATTGATGAAGCGAAACGTTTAAGGTGAGCGATCTGTGAAAGACGTTTGGTGTATAAAATAGGAAAGGTTTGGTGATGGCGGTGGTATTTTGTAGTGGTGGTTGTGATTTTTTTTTTTAATAATAGTGAAAAATTATGGAGGTGAGACGTCAAAACTTATATTTCAATTCACGAAATCACAAAAGCATTCATTGTGGTAATTACAAAAAAAAAGAAGCATGAGTTCATGTGAACAGACTACTGAAATAAGTAAAAATTTCTTAAAATAACAAATCAACTTTCAAATGTTTACAATTTCAATCATTTAGGATGATTGTAAATTGAATCGGACAACTACCCCCCAACTCTAACAAAACAAATAAATTATGCCATAAAACCACTCAATTACACCCCTATCAGGCCCCCCTATGTCAATGTATTCATACAAAACTAGACATTATCCTTTCATATAGTATTTCTCTTCGCACTTATAACTACCCCCTAAAAATAAACCACCGCTATAATATATACCATCACCACCATCACCACCGTTTCAGTATATAGAGAGCCCAGTCGTCTGTTTTACAAAAGATAACAGATAATGCGTGGAAACGGGCCTTATGGCCTTATTTATAACTCATACACCCACCCCCGCCATCCTAATTGTCTAACTAACACAAAAACGATTAGTTTTAGATTTTCAAAAGGGTAAGATGATATAGAACATACATATAGCAGATATGTATTATTAATGTAGCAATTTCAATTGGTTTGAATTGAATTATTCATAGGTTTAGTGTTCAATTCAATTATTATATCGACTGGGCACGTGATCATTTGAAAGATAACCAAAAAAAGAGACTCTTATCGATATGAGAAAAGCCGCTTAATATATAGTTCTGTGATGAACTATGTTTGAAGGATCGCTTAAGTTATTTCAAACGACTATTCATTCATAATGTAGGGAGATTTTTTCGTTTCTATTACTATTATTATTATTATTGTTATCACTATTATAAAGATTCCTAGTACTGTCGATTGTATTATTTCCCATCGCGGTATTTATCTAATGATAACAGAAGAATAAGCACTTATTTAGTAACAATGCTGCTATTATCTAAGATATACAGTGGAAATAAATGTTATTTTTCCATCTTTTCTTTATTTAAACAATATTTTTCAAAAACTAGATGAATATATCTTATACCTAAAGAATAACAAACACGGAAATACGTTATCAGTAATAGTTTTATGATAAAATATTTATATGGATATTTGTACAGGTTTTAGATCAATTTTTATTTATAAAAATGTAAATAGAGGGATTGTTTTCCAGAAAAATTCCAAAATTATTTTCTCCTCTCCTATTTTTTGTTATACCATATAACAGAGATTGAATGGAGAGAGAAATAATTGTGTAAATTGTCACAGTTCGGTCCTGGAATTCAATGCATACACAATAATACAAGGACTATCTAAGCCAACATATTCAACTGGCGACAAAAGATAATGCTTCTATTGTAAAGACACATTGAGCACCTCCTGTGATCCCATTCATAGGGAGATTGTCTCCGGGCTCGCGTCCCGTCTCTAAATCCCACACCCACCGATTACTATATATGTATAGTATATACCTATAACTACAATATAACCACCCTTTGCTTTTCAAATGTATATACGCCATTTCCTTTTGTACAATTTAAGCAATTGGAGTATTTACTATTTTGTATAATGAAATGTTCCACCACTTTCTTGTGTAATAGATGACAATAGTGTGTAACAATTAGACCAAAACTAACGATTGAGAAAAATTATTTCAAGCAATTATAGGACATTTAGCCTTATTAGTTTTAATTAAAATCTTATCTATAAACGTCGAGTTAAGCTTTCTTAATGAAACGAAGACGGATAAAATTTTATAATGAAAATAAAATGGACCTCTAGTTCCCAGTTTCTTTGTATAGTCAATCTATATTGGCTCCTCTCCTACGTTTATTAGTCTAAATTTAAAAAAAAATTATAATAAGAAAATTTTGTTTCAGAGCATTGCATATGAAAGAACATCCCGACTACAAATACCGTCCTAGACGTAAACCGAAACCGTTAATGAAGAAAGAACCAAAATTTGGTTTTTCAATGTCACCATTGATTTCACCAACATTAGATCATCAATCAATTCAACGTTCAATTGTACCACCAATATCAACATCAACAGGCTTACCAACATTATTACATCATGATCAAGATCCATTAAAAATACCACGTAGCTTATTTCCACCATTACCATATTTATATCCATTTAGACATCCAGATGAATCGAAATTAGCAGCTGAATTAGCTTTACTTTATGGTAACAGTCCACTGTATTCAACTGGTATTAGTTGGCCAATTAGTAGTGTTGGAGGACCGTGTAATATATGTCCACCGGCATTTCCACGACGTACACCGACACCGCCACCACAACCACCACCGCCGACAGTATCTTCCGATAGTTCGACAACAATTAAACGACCCGTTTGTGTGATTATGAAGAATGATGATTATCGAAATGAAACTGTCTCAAATAGTGGACATGTCATATGAAAACCATTACCGGTTCTTCCGGAACGGATGAACCTTAGTACATGGTTTAGTGATATCGCTAATTTAGCAACGAGCTCAATAACAAGAAACATTCAAGATTCAACGACATCAACATCAATGACAATGTCATCATCACCAACGACAATCATCAATAATGTTGTTGTTGATTCAAGCAGTACGTCGGAACGTGGAAGTTGTAGTCCAGTTCATGATAGGAACTTTTAAAATTACTATCAATAATAATAATTGTTCTATTTTGTTTTTGCGAACGGGTGCAATGATTTCTCACTACATTATAATTGTAAATAATCGTCGTCTTTATAAAATGTTATTTTCTGTAAAACATCATACCGGAAACTTTGGGAGTTCTCTTGTATTTCAGCAGGAAAGTCTGTATGAATGAACGACAATTTCCGGAATTTTTGTAGATACTGTTGATGGAATGCCATAATTTTTGTTATTTGTTTATGTTTTCTACCCCGAAATTTTGTTGTGATCATACTGTAAATAATGTGGATGTTTGTTTTCGATTTCGTGAAAATAATCAAAGAAAAAAATACTAGGTTTAATTGTAAAAATACAGAAGACTTGTTAATTAGAATAATAAAAAATAATAATAAACATTTTTTTTGAATAGATTTATAATTTTTCCATTTCCATCTCTCTATTTTCCTATTTCTCAGTTTGTCAAGTGGAGAATATCGAGATTATTGTCACAATATTGTATTTCGTATTGTGTCAGCTTATATTCTTTTATGCAATTTTTCCCAAGCAGTCAATTTTCAATAGATGCCTGATGCCGGTAGTAAATTTTCAAAAGAGATAGAAATACTCCAACTGTAGAGATTCCCAATGAATGAACCATCCTTTTATGATAGTTCGTTCGATCGTTACGTATACACAAAATGGGATTATTTTCGTCTATATATACCATAGTATTGTTATAACAACAATAAAACATCAACATTATTTTGTTACAATAGAATTTTGTTCAAATTTAATCAACAAAGAAAAACGAAATATTATTAATTTTGAATAAAATCAAAATCTGTATGTTGAAAGTCGTCTAATTAGTCTGAAAAGTCTTGGGGTAATTTGTAACAAAAGTTTCAAGCACCACCACCACCACGACCCCATCAGATATGTAGAAGACTGTATAAAGTTAACATATGCTAATTATAAGTTGGCGTTTGTTGGGAAATACTACTTAATTACCGGGCTAAATGAACTATAAATCTTCGTACTTTCAAAAACTTTCGCATGCATATATAGTGAACTAACTCTACACTGTTTCCTTTAAAATGATCATCAAGAGATTTTATCAATGAACTTCCTTCAAAAAATCCACAACTTGACGCAAAAATCTAGTCAGTTTATTAAAATTAATTGTATCCGACACAACAAAATCCATCTACATTTAGAAAAGTTGGATTAAAACAAACAAATTTTGATAGAATTTCACCAGTGTATTCCATTTAACTTCTTGATTATTCCTGTGATAATGTTTTCCTTATTAAATTTTCTAAGCAACCGTAATGACGACGACGTCGGCCTGATACGTTTTGGGATGGTTTAATTATCGTATGAATAATTGGGTTACATCATTTAATATTGTTCAGATTATCAACCAAGTTTCGGATTTATCTCCTTATGCTCTTAATTACTGCCGTTCCACCACTACCACCTCTACCACCAACCATCAACATCATACCCTTCTTCATTCTAATATTGAATCCAATATAGGTAGAAATTATCAATTGTTGGATGAAACATTTTTAAACAAGAATATCTAATAATCGAAAGATAAATAAGTGTTTTTAATGTTGTTTTTTTTTTAATGGAACATTTTTTAATTTACACAACAACAATTCACCCCCTTACATACAGATTTCCGTATCCACCCTTTACGTTGTTGCAGCAATAAAGCAACTTCAAATCGCACTCAAGTGGAAAATCGAAACAAAAGTGCCCATAATGGAGTGATGAGTGGGCGATTATTAAAAGCGACCATATATAGTGAGTGTCGTCTATTTTTTTCATTTATTGTGCAATAAAGAACCAAATTTTGATCTTCTTTCCATCTACAAGTCTGACTTCTCTCATTGCTATAGCTACGACGACTAGTCGATTTTTTCCTGCTGATTTCCGCCTTTCTTGTAACCCTTTAGCAATCAACATGGCAAAAAAAAAAAGAAAATGCCCGAGAAAAAGAGAGAGAGGGAATAGTAGTCACTTTCATGAGCTATTGTTACCGATAAAGTCATTTGAAAAGAGTCAGTACAATACAACTACCCCTTTTACGTCACTTCATCAATGTAAAAGCTATTCTAACCATCTCAAATCATAAGTTCTCATTACTGTTTCTTTTTTTATTATTATTATTATTATTATTGATAATGTCGTTGTAAAAATACTAACATCAAATGATAAGGACGACATTCGAATTTTTGTCTTTAAATGGAAATTCAGAAGAAAAGATCGTTATATTTCATTTCAATTTTTGTATCGCAATAAAACGCATCCGTACTATTAACAACGCCCCCAACGTTAACGTTATAATTTTGATTTTAGATAAAAATACGTTAACGTAGTTATATTAACAAACAAAGTAAGTCTGAATGGATAATTTCCATCTATAGCAAGTATAGAAACAGATAAAAAGAGGAATGAAAAGAATGATAAGTCAAAACATTTCTATACATTTATTGATAGTACGTATACATATTTTTGGTTGGTTTCGATCCCATTCAATATTCCAGATAAACATTTGGCATTTTGCAAGAATATATGAGCGTCTTTTTAGGTTGACCACAGGAAATACAAGATGGCTATCATATGACGTAGTGTCATAGCTGACCACTAGCTTCCTTTTATTTACTTACCCCTGGCCATTTATTTAAGTAGGTATCGACAATTTATTCCAATCTTGATATAACCGTTACAAGAAATACACGAATACACCTAAGATGTTAAATAGAGTCTTTCCAATCGTATATTTCCCATTTTTCCGGGTTTCTTAATCAATAAAGAGATTATTTGATTAAAGCTTGAGGATTTTAAATAATTATATAGGGATTTCATCCTTATTTGTGGACAATAGAATTGTCAATCACCAATCCAACCCCAAAACACTATGTCAATATGAATTACAGCCAACAAACACAACCACAGATGGAATTGATTATTGGAATGGTTATCCTCTGGATTTAATCACAATTTTTCAGTGAGATGATGATGATGATGATGATGATGCGACAATTGCTTATACTCTAATCGGGCGCAAGTAATTTACAAGTTTTAATCTATTGGAATTGTAATGAAATGAGGTTTTTAATTTGTTTAGTTATTAACGAGTGTGAAATGGAACGTTTAAATATTTGGTCAATTCCAAATTTACACAATGTAAAAGTGGTAAGGGTGAATTTTCAATATAAATGTAATCCTATAACTGTAATTCCACAACAATTCAACAACAATTTAAACAGTCATAACACGTACACTAGCCAGTTTATTGTTCCTAACTGAATTAACAAACAGATTTTCAATGTTTAAAACAATACACACACATCTCACATGGGAATACTAAAATTTAGAAATTCCGCAAGATGGGTATATGCTAGATAGATGGTGGTGGTGATGATGATGATGATGATGATGAGGAGAAGTGTACGACAAATTTAGTGGGTGTTGTAGTGTAGCATTTCTATCGACAATGTTGTATTTGCTACAGCCACTCTAGATCACGTGCAAATTCGGCCTTTTGTATCCTGATTGAGTCTCACACGTGACTTGAATTGGTGCTTTATAGGCCGGGACGGTATTCCTTGTTCGCTTTTATCCTTTCATTTCATGTTTCTACATATCTGATGGCACATACAAAATACAGACGACGACCAAAGCGATTTATTTGTCATTTTTTTTTTCAATTCAACGACACTCCGGGAAAAAAATCAAATTTAATACACAAATATATGAATCGATTGTGAATCAGAGGAAAAAAATATATAAAAGAATAAAAAACGACTATTGTTTGTTGAGATAACAACAATAAATTTTACAAAAGCGTTCTGTTTTGATTGTATTGTTCGCTATAATATAATAGGGAGTTTTGTTATGGTGGCAATTGGTTATCCACAAAGGCCGTCGTCATCGTTAAAACCATTTTCCAAGAGAAAACTTCCATAAATTCATTTAGCGACATCCTCTGGAAACTCAATTAACAATCAAGCGCCGATTGTATTTAAACAAAAGGGAGTGGTAAAGAAGCGCGGTCTAAAAGTACAAAAGACATAAAAACCAAAACCCAGATAACATTATATTCTCATTGTGGAAGAAGTTGGTGGTAGTGGTAGTGATGATGGTGGTAGTAGTAGTGTCGCGACGTCGACTACGACAACGGGTGGCTTGATATCTCGCCCAGGTTCGTTCATTTCCTGGGAGCTCGCTGCGGCAACACTGATAACTAGATATCGCCAGTATTCCCGACATTTTATCTCGAGAAAGAATAAGAAAACGGCGCAGAATGGACCATTATGTTACGTATAGTAAATCCTATTATACAGTGGGCGTTATCACGGGAGGCAAGCCCGTATACTTTATCACTATCTCGCGCACGTGCGCCGCCCGCTATAAATTGCCGGCTCTCTCTTCCCTAGTTTTAACATTGATAGCAATGTAACAGTAGTATAGTATGTAGAGATGCAGACATTGCCGAAAATTAGCCATACAATAGACCTAAACATTATCACAATTTTTCGTCATGGAAATCACTCTATTTTATTATCATATTCCAAATATCAAAATAGTAAACGATCACAAGATGGATATGATAAAGCGGTGAAGATTTACAAAGAAACAAATCCGTACAAATGTGTATTTAATCAACAAACAAACCGACTACCCCTTCAAATATACAATTTTATAAGATCTAATTGAAAGCGCTCACACATACAAAAATCAATAGATCCAATTCAGAGAGGGTTATATGTATAGACTTTTATGGGGGGGCTTGGTTGGTAGATGCATTTTTATGTATAATAAGTCTTGATGAGGGGGATGTAACAAAGATTGAGACATATACAGAAAGGGAACACAAATGACTCCTTGTTTAGATTCTGAAGAGGAGGGATGTTATGATTACATCAGACACTTTGTATGTCTAATTTACCCTCTTAATATAAGGGATATTTTTCACAAAAAAAAAAAAAACATTTACACGTACAATACCAAACAATTGTTATTATAATAAAACAACAAATGTACAATTTATTCGGAATTATTCAGCGCTCAATTTGTTCTCTTTCTTATTATTTTATTTTATTTTTCCATTTTCATACAACCCCCGCACACTTTCCTTCTCTTATTCAAACAAAATCATGTAATTAAATCTAAATATGAATATTCAACGATGTTAGTTATGCCGCATTCATTTTATATAAAACTTTTTTAAAAGAGTTTCTCTTTGGGAGAAACTTTGCCCGATAAAAGAATTTTCTTTTTTAAAAATGTTTAATAAAGAATACGAATTTTCCAGGCGCAGTCCCATGAATTAGGTCGTATTGAAGCCGCGCACGGCGCGGCAATAATGTCGCAATTGCCGCCCGTTTACAATTTATTTTTTTCCTCTCAATCGTCCAACTAATTGTCAATATGAACAGTGATACTCAAACAATTCATCTAATTTTCCATCAAGAAAAATAAAAATTAGAAAAAATCATACGTATAATTCTAATATTATCGGAGGTTTTTATGTGTAATTTCATTTTGAAATTGTTTGATAATTCTGTTTATTTTTCAATTATTTCGAAAATATATGAGGGAAATTTTTGTTGCCACTGGGTAGATGTTTTATTAAAAATGCAACACGCTAAAAGTTGAATAAATTCATTTTTAATTTTCCTTCTAACTGAGTTCTGTGCATAATCGAGTTTAATATTTGTCTCCTTTTGAAAAAGTTTATAAGAAACGGCGCTCATTCCTGTTTGTTGTCGTTCATTTGTCAGTTTGAATCTTAAAAGATGTATTCGTTAGCTTTATTGTTCTTTTTCTCTTAAGGAACGATAATTTGCGCCTTTTTATTTATAAAGCAAAACAAACAACAAATAATTATTATTATTATTATGAAACTTGTTCTTTTTACTCCATTCTTAGATTTATTATTGACAATAAAAATTGATGATCATGATGATGATGATGATGATGATAGAAATTTATGTAAGAGAAATAGAGGTGATGGTAATTTTAATATAAATACGGCCGGAAGGGTTTCCAAAGTTGAACGGTAGAATTTCCATCGACGGCAATTTTCTCGATAACAATGTTATATCACAGATGGCCGAGTTCTAATCGTCTGCATGAAACAATTTAAGGAGAGGCGAAACAATTTCGCACCTCTCCCTATTCGAATGGTGGGATGTTTCACGGATGATGCTCTTTCATCGAAATATCGTATATACTAGAAGCGATCAAGTGAAAATTTTTTTTTTGCTATAAAACAATAGACAACCTATTCAAAAATTAATTATTTTCTTATCTATAGATAACGATCAAAAGAATTTGGAAAATTCAATTTAATTAACCAGAGATTTTGTTATAATAACTGTTGGGATTGGTGGATTGTGGATTAGACAATAACACAACAGGAGCTTTACAACAGTCCACTGATTGGCAATATCTGATGAACATATCGATTAAGCTCCAGTGAAATTGGTGATATTGTCATGTGGGATGTTGTGAAACAGGTGCAATTTCATAGCACTATTGGAGATTGCACGCCAATTACACTACCAAAATGTTACCGAAATTCTATATCGTAAATCCATTCTGTATGTCAAGACAACTATATAAATCCTCTCGTTCAATGTATTATAAAAAGTTGTTATATTTCAATCTGTGTAATTTATGGATAAATACCAGACAGATAGGTAAATGAGAGAGTGAGAAAATGGCTTGATGTATTTTCTGCCAATTTTCACTAATTTTGATGGCGTGTTGTGAGGCGCCGCGCCGTTTTTCTATTTTTCACTTGATGATTGTAATTTTATACGGTCGACAGATTTTAACGTTATACCTGTAGTCAATATTAAATTATCATTATTTCCGCATGACATTTTCATTTTTCGAAAGTTTTTACCAAACAAAATTCTACCATATACCTATCATAATAATACCTACAGATATTGGTTGAATTAAAACGAAACTATATAATATAGAAATGGTGATAATTCTTTCAATTGTTGACGCAAATACTTGACAATATCCGACGCAATATTTATCCAATTGAATTATAGCTTTTCTGTTGCTTTCTTTTCATTACAAAGCTATATTTGTTATATAAGCACTTATTGTTAGATCAATTGTTAACTGGTACTCACCCCAAAATACAGCAAACTGCTAACATTTTCAATTATTCCGTTTTTCTTTCTCTATTAAAATAAATTCGTTTTTCCGGCGATTCACTTCTTTAAAATAGTTCTATATTCATGATTTGTTTTGTGGAAAATTTATCAAATACACCATCTGAAAAACATACATAAAACGAATCAGGATAGGTGGTGAAGAAAGTGGAAGGAATATAGAAGGAGCGCTACCGCCGTCGCTGGTTTCTCTCTCAAAGATTTATTTGAAAATTAAATCCATACTTTAATGTAAAATAATTTTATTCTATGGGTCTGTACACATGAAATGTAATTTATTTAAGTTATTAAGGATTATAACCTTTTCGTATATTTTGGAATCCTGTTGAAAGATTTCAATAAATGACGACTATGACAACGATGAACCAACAACAAAAAACGAGAGAGAAATGATATTTGGACCGATGCTTTTCAAACATATAGGAATATAAGAGCAGGAGGGCTGGGGGAGAAAAAAGGAATTTAAAACGAACAACTACCAAAGAAAAAAATCAGAAACGTTGTTAGTTTCCCCGTTGGCCTATATAAAATGGAAATCTATAGAGGAAACAGTGAACTGGAATAGTTGAAAAGTAAAGCAAAGTTAAAAAACTATTACTTTATTAAAACAAAAACAAACAAAATAATTAGGCTAAAGTTGCCCTGGTTCCGGCCTGGAAATCTTCACCGCCACCTTCAAACTTCCTGTATCTGAAATTTAAAATAAACAAACAGGTTTAGAAAGAACAGTAACGATTTAACCTCTACGTTAGACTTTAGATCCAAAAATAAAGACAAATAGGCTTTTTGTGCCTTTAAAATTTGAACAAATTGATTTAAGATAAATTTACAAAAGATTCTGGCAACAGCATAAATTGTAATCAGGGTAGGTGTTCAGTGCTGTAATTAGAGTAAGGCACTCTAAGGGTGCGATGAAGCTGTTAAGAAATTTGTAGAAAAAACCAACTTTTTTGAATAATATTCTAGGTTAGAAGAGCAGCTTCCACTGTTTGTTCCAAGTGCCAAAAACTCCAATTACGGCGCTGGATATTACGGCAAAATCTACCCTCTTGACCAGAACAATAGATTAAGGGAATCATATCTTGAATCTACAAGATTCTTTTCAAATGTAACTAAAAAACCAACTAGCAATTAACTTTATTGTGCGTTGCTGATAACAAAGTGCAAAATATTAACTTTATTTTACGCTGTAATCCAAATACACCCTAATGCATTAGAAACGAATGTATCACGAATCACGACTAATAGAACGATTGCATCCCGCTACTTAATTACTCCTATACGGTCCTCATCAGTGGCTATCCTACTTAGTATGTGACACAAGGGTGGCCAAATACCGAAAACTGCGGATTACAAGAATAAATCGCACTTGTGTTAGACTAGAACCGTCGCGAGAATATGTGCCATCACCAGGCACATGTTCCGGATATCGCCCGGAAAATTTATCAATTACCAAAAATGTTCATGTACTTTTTAACAAATTCAAAAGATAGAAAAAGAGCAATAGCCAAACTAAAATCCTTTCAATTTTGCCGCCGCTGTGAAGTAGCACCCTCAGTTGAGTGCTAGCGACGCCCCTGGATAAACCTAATGTTAGAATCTCAAATAATGTTCAATCCACTAAATAAAGATCGCATTTTTACAAATACAATAAAATAAGAAAAGTCAAAATTACACAATTTTGAAACGATACTCTACCTTCTTTGGTAATTGAGCCGCTCCATGGGACTTAATGATGGTCTAGTTTTAGCTAGTGCTTCTTCTAATTGTTCTTGAGTTATTTTGTGACATTCATCATCAGTATTAGTCTAGAAAAGATGGAAATTCTCAATTAATATATAAGAAGCCAAACTATTTATTAGGTATAGAAGACAAAATCATTTTATAATTACATTTTATGATAAAACATATTAAACAATGAAAACATTTATTATGTATGTAAGTATACCTATGTACCTATGTTATTTTATGTTTGCCATATCCATTTTACATTTAGTAATAGAACAAAAGTGAAACGAGGACTAAGTGAAGGTAAAATTATTAATCAAAGCTTCTATTCACAAGTGGGTGCGCATAAATTAAATTAAATGAAATATAAATGCCATGCCTTGTTTAACAACCCATTAATTTTCTGTTTTCAATATACAGATTGAAATTAAAACGACTGTTTTAACAAAAACGAATCCAAATCAAATGTATACTATAGGTACATATTTTGTATTTTATTGTATTTAGTTTAATTTTAATATAAAAGGTAACGTGTTATAGAAATTATTTTGTTTTAAAGAAAGAAAAGTAGGAGACTTTTAACAGGATTCACAATTTTTTTTTTTTTTCTATTATTAAGATTATAATTTCAACCCCTTTTTATGTATAAGGATTTAGATGGAAATTTTTGCAAATTTAATAATTAGATGAAACACTCCAAAACTTGATTTGCTGATTTACGGATAATAACTTTGATAAGGAAATGAAGTTGTATCTCTCATACTATAGCATCTCATTATAAAGTAATCAAGACACTACCTAAATGACATTTAATCCCAATGATATTGTTATCGTTTTAATGTAGTTTGTAGTTGTAACTCAAGCCTATCTTGGATAATTTTCTTATTTACTTACCACCCCATCTTTAAAGACATCTTCAACAGACATTAATTGTGCTGTATAAAGTAATGATTGTAGATCAGCACCAGAGAAACCATCAGTTTTTTTAGCAATATCAAATAAATCAATATTATCATGAAATTCTAATGTTTTCGATAAACATTGTAGAATTTTTAAACGATTTTCATCATTTGGTAAATCAATAAATATATGACGATCTAAACGGCCTGGTCGTAATAAAGCTGGATCTAATAAATCAGGTCTTGAAGTTGCCGCCATAACAAACACACCAGATGAACAACTTTCAACACCATCTAGTTGTGTTAACAGTTGATTAACAACACGATCTGTAACGCCGGTATTATCATGACCACGTCTATAGACAAAAAGACAGATTTCTAAACCCTTTCAACAATTATTATTATTATTTTGAATTATACCTTGGCGCTAAACTGTCGAATTCATCGAAAAATAAGAGGCATGGTTTTGCGGATTGTGCCCTAAAATTATTTAAAAAAAATTACATAATTGTTAATTTCTATTACAAATTTCGTTACTTTTCAAAAACATTCCGTACAGCTTGTTCACTAGCCCCTATATATTTCGATAATAATTCAGGTCCTTTAACCGAAATCAATCTTAAACGACAATGTGTAGCAGCTGCTCCAGCTAGAATCGTTTTACCTGTACCTGGTGGACCGTAAAGTAATAAACCGGAAGGTAGACGTAAGGGTGAACCGGAAAACAAATCAGGATACTAAAGAGTAAAAAAAACGAGAAAAAAAATCAATATTTTCCCACTACTTATTAGAAAATAATTGTAATACTTTTGATGGCCATAATAATGTTTCAGTTAGAAGACTTTTAACATCATCAACACCACCAATATCAGTAAAATCTTTCGTACCAGGTGGATTTAATTTAATACCATCTAATGATGTGACAATTGTTGATTCTAAACCATTTTCCATATGTTCTAATGTTATTTTTAATGGTTGTTTGTTATCATTATTTTGTAATGATTCAAATAATGTTTTTTTTGTAAAATTTGCTAAATCTTCTATAACAAAACTTTCAGTACGTTCAGATATTTCAATTAAATCATCAATATTAACATCGTAATCTTTAAAGAAATATTGTAAAATAACTTCTCTATCTTTCTATAACAAAACAATAATAATTTGTTTTAAATTCATGCCTAATTGCGATTTATCGTTAATTACCTTCGATAAATTCTCAATTTCGTAAGTATTTTTGAATAAATGATGACCACGACTACCGTAAATAATTTTATTTAATTTTAGTGTAGACGGTGATGTTGCTATAATTCCAATTGAATTATTTTGACAGAAAATCTCCAATAAACCCTCCAACATTTCGCTAATTCTAACAATTGATTATCATTAATGATGATTATTGAAATTGAGTCGAATTAGTTGCTTACCTGTTGAAATATAAGAGATTTTGAGCTTGAGCATCACCTTCGCTCACATTCTCACATAAAACGTGCAAATCATCCAATATTAAAATCGACGGTTGATTGTGGATTGAATCGTACAAGATTTTTGTGAAAAACTTATACAACGATTCTATTGTTTTACCTTTGATTGTTTTACAATTGATTAGTTTTGTAAAGATATAATTAGGACTGGATTTCAAGTGATTTTCAACAATTTTCAAAAGAGTAGTCTTACCAGTTCCTGGACCGCCTATAACAGTCTTTTAGTATTTCTTTTTTGTTATATAGAAGCTACCAAACCTGTTATAAGAATATTGTCGAATTTTTTCAAAAGTTTTGAATTTTCCAAACAAACAAACAACGAATCTTCCACAATATTCTTGTAATTACACATCTCTAACGTATAATTATCGAATTTAACTAATTTCCGATTTTTATTCTTATCATTATCGACTGTTAAAATCGTATCATTAACTATAAGTTTATAATTTCGTATAAAATCGTCTGTTATTAGACAAAATTGTTGATTAACCGATTGGAAATTGATCGAAAATTTTAAATCGTTATTGTTTAATGATAATGGAAAGTTTTTATTTAAAATAAATGGATTTATTTCGCAATTATCAACGAGATATTGACGGAAATCATGTTTAATATCACCGGGATTTTTGCGATTTAGCGTTATTTCGATTTCATCATCAATTATCGGTAGATTTTTCCGGTAAGGTTCCAATAAGATTCTTGTACCGATTTCACAATCAAAAAACTGTAGAATTTCCTCATTGATAAAAACACAATCCTCACAATCTGGAATTGTTGTTTTATGGAGGAAATCCTCAAAATAATATAAACGAAAATATAATTGTTTGTCTTCAATATGATTTTGTTGATCTGGATTTAATAAAAATTTCCCTAAATAAATTTGCGGACATTCTATACTATTATTTCGATTAATTCTAGTTGTGAATAGATTAAATGGATGATTGAGTCGTCCAATTTTACTTAAAATACCCGTATTTGGTATAGTACGTAATATTAAATTTGATTGAAATTGTTCGAATTTTTTAAAAATATCATTCTTATCATTATTAACGATTTGTTGGGATTGATTACGATTGAAAAAATTTAAAAATGATTTAATTTTCGTTATATTCACATTCTCATCGGTGATTTTCTGTTGATCTACCGGTGGTTTTATTGTGACTTCTGTTAAATTATCGATAAATCCCGGTGAAATCGGCTGTATTTCATCTAGAAATTGCAATAATTACGATTTGAAAATTATTAATTCATTAGGTACGAACTTACAAACATCTACAATCATATAGAGACCTGCACCAATCCAGATAACGATTTTTTGATCATTATTCAATACTCTTATCTGGTTTAGTAGTGTTGATTGAACATTATCAGCTACCATTTCCTAGAATTTGTAAATTTTTTTCGTCTGATAATTGTTGAAAAATTATAAATTACCAAAACATGATAGTCATCTTGATTAGTTGGTGAGATGGTTAATTTGCTAATTGTCGGTAATTTCGCTATATTCGTTAAAGTAACACTCTCTTTATCTTCAATGCCTAAAGCTTTGGCGTACAGCGAATTGATACCGATATGGGTATCGTCGATTGTTGGATTTGGGCTATCAACGGAGAAATACGCCACCTTATTGTTGCCATAATTCAGCTTTATTGAATTCTAAACAAAATAGACATGAATTAATTATTAAAATCGTGATAACGATCAAACTTACGCCTTGTAATTCTTTGAAAATGTTGGGAGACAGATAGCAGAAGCCTTTTTTTAAGGCTATATATTTCACTATAAAGATTCTTTCTAACATTACTGGAATTGTAGATAAATGTTCACTAAACTTGGCATGTACGAAACATGCTATTTATCGAATAATTGCGAAAAAATTTTTGAACTTTGAATCTGACAAGTTTTTATTTTGTAAGGTTATGTTTTGAATCGTAATTCCCACGGTCACCTATGATGGCGCTATTAAAATCTCGCCAGCACTTTTATTGTTATTGTCCCAAATTTGTTATAAATCCGAAGAAGATTTTGTTTAAATTGGAGAATTTTGAGCATTTTCAATGTTTTTTTATGGGTTGTTTCGGTCGTTTCGACGAAATAATTCGACTACAATTACCGCCTAATTTTAGGGATTTTATTGTGGTACAGTTGTCGCATTCAGTTATTCAGCCCCCCCACTTATTCAAATTTCCAACCAATCAAGTTGTTTTAAATCACCAACAGTCAGAAATTTTCAAAACAACTGAAAGCCAGCAAGCTTTAAACATCAACGAACTTTTACTGATGTAAATTAAGCAATTTTTACATATTTTCTACAATTTTTTTAACTGAAAACTACCAAAAAGTAAGTTATTTACGATATTTCACAATATTCCAATCGAGTTTTGTTGATTATTTTAAAAATTTTCATTGATAATTTACCGGTTTTTTGTACTCAAGTTTTTTTGCTTGCCATTCACTAACGAGATAGAGCTTTTCCCTCGTTTTTGCAAGTTTTTTTCTTATTAGAGAGGATCTAGTCGAATTCTATCGATAATTTGACCAGTTTTGATCGAATTTAAGGATTAAAAATTGGTAAATTTGGGAAATTTGCGTTTTAAATTTGAAAGGTGTGCTCAAATACCACAATTTTCCAACGGAAATTCTCTTCGTTATTTGTTTTTTTTTTTATCACAGTATTTTTATTTATGTGATAACAGAAACTGGCAAAAGGGCATTTTTGTTGTTTTTTTTTTTTAGTCTGTTCATGTGTCTGTATTGCATAATTATTTAACCCAATTTTGCTTATCAATTTATAACGATAGAAATTTTTGATAGTTGATAATGGCCCCATTACGTCAATTAAAAGCAGCCCCAATGTTAACAACAAAAACAACAACAACAACTCGTTCAACAATTTCAACAAGAAGTCGTTCAATTTTATCAAATGTTAATCAACAACCAAGAGCTAAACGTAAAGCTGATTGTTCACCAGTTAAAGAGAATGGTACGAAACGTTCAGCATTCTGTGATGTAACAAATTCATTCACAAAAAATAAAACAATTAATAATGTTATTGATAAGAAATCGACAATACTTCAACAACAAAATAAAATAACAACAAATATACGACAACAAACAATTAAAAAACCAACTACAACAACAACAACACAATCGAAAGTTTTACAATCTGTTAAAACTGTAATTAAACCAAAACAGAACGAGAATGTACCACCACCTGCACCAACATTAAATCATCATACAAATGGTAGTGGTATATTAACAAGACAATCAATAAAACATATAGCAACAAATCAAACGGCAATTAAACCAAAAGATACAACAACAAAAGAGACGAATAATGTTGCAAAAATTAAAACACGATTAAGTAATGAATTTGAAAAAACTGGAGAGTCTGTCTATTTCACAGCATCAGAAGAGTAAGTTGTGTTTACTGTTTTGTTTTTTGTTTTGCTTCGATATAAGATTTTTCAGTGGTGACACAATACTTTCCAGTGCAAAATCATCATTGGAACCATCAACGAAAATCGATATACAATCAAAAAATGAAAACATTATTGATAAGAAGAAATGTGATGAACAAGATAAGAATTCTACTGTTTTAATGGTAGCACAACAATTAGAAAATAAATTGAATTTAGGCAATCATGATGTACCTAATGATGTTGATGATTTTGATAAAGAAAATTGGGAGGATATCTTTCAAGTATCCCATTATGCTATGGATATTTTCAATTATTTGAAAAATCGCGAGGTAAATTCATCGATTAAAACTACAAAAATTGTATTTTTAATGAAATTCGTTTTGTTACAGCCCCAATTCGATATTGCCGATTATATGGAACGTCAAGTATGTTTAACAGCATGGATGCGATCTTTATTGATCGATTGGATGGTTGAAGTACAAGAGAGTTTCGAATTGAATCATGAAACATTATATTTAGGTGTCAAATTGGTTGATATCTATTTAAGTAAGATGACTGTAACAAAAGAAACGTTACAATTAGTTGGTGCTGCTAGTATGTTTATTGCTAGTAAATATGATGAACGTATGCCACCATTTATTGATGATTTCCTTTATATATGCGATGGCGCATATACAAAACGTGAATTAATACGTATGGAAATTAGTATATTGAAAGTCTGTGATTTTGATCTTGGTTTACCAATCAGTTATCGTTTTTTAAGACGATATGCTAGGGTATTTTTTTTTTGTGTGTGATTTCTTCTTAATTTCTGTTTTAAATATTGATTTGTTGTAGTGTGCAAAAATTTCAATGCCAGTATTAACACTAGCCCGTTATATTTTGGAATATTCATTAATGGATTATGCTACAGTAACTGTACGCGATTCAAAATTGGCTGCTGCTTCACTATTTTTGGCATTACAAATGAAAAAAATTAGCGGATGGACAGCATCACTTGAATTCTATTCAGGTTATAAAATTAATGAGATCAAATCGATTGTTTATTTATTAAATAGTGGTTTACATCGTAAACCAAAAAGTCCATTAATGACTGTACGTAATAAATATTCACATAAGATATTTTTTGAAGTTGCCAAAACGCCAATGTTAACAAATGAAGAATTGAAGCTTTAAACAAAAATTGGGGGGGGCCAGTATTTGTGTTCAATTTATTATTATTATTATTATTATTTTTTAATTATTGATATTAATAGTGTTTTTTTTTTAATGTCTTCTAAAATTTCAAATTTTGTATTAATTTTTGTATATGTTTATTTTCTTACTTAGTTTTTAAACAATTTTTTTTTTTTTCAAATGTTACACATTATAATTTTACAAAAAATAAGGATTTTTCCTTGAGGATCGTTTTGCGTGTAACAATTTTCCAATTATATTTTCTTATAAATAATAAAAATTATTGTCTTTTGTTGATAAAACAACGATAGAGGTAGATGGTTTCTCCTCGTTGTCTTATGTTGAATAAATTTTTAAACTATACAATTCTATTTGCAAATACCTTTCAAGAAAAGCTACTGTGACAACGGATAAATTTTGGTGCCCCTAGCCCTTTAAACTGAGGCGTAGATAGTAAAAGAAATCCCATTTGCCCACCGCTCCTAGATACGGCACTGATAAACTAACAAGGAAAGGGACAAAACTATCCCTCTCCGATTTTGATGTAACTTTGCATACAAGTAGAGCATCAAAAAATAAAGGATCCTCATTTTTTTTAGCTGCCCATATTCACATTACGGTGGTGAAATTGGCCCTTGAAGTTACCCCCAAAAACAGGTTATTACTATAATACTACCCAGCAAACAACACCCTTCTATCTTGCGGGGGTTGAAAGCATGTGGGGGTTAGTAGTAATCCATGACAAATCTCTTCGTGTGCGGTGCAGAAATACGTCGTTTTTTGAAGCAATTGGTTGATGATATTTGATCCGATGATCCAGCAGCTGGTGTAATTGTTGGTCGTTACGCTTCGTATAAAAAGTTGCAGTGCAAAACGGATAAAAAGATATGTTTGAACACATGGCTTTAGTTAGAGAATTAAGAACCAATGAGCCCCTAGATTTTAAAAACTACTTGTTCAACCAGATCCATTGTATAACGTTTATTTGGTCCGTCCCACATGCCTGATACTCAGTGGCGGACTGGGCCGACGGGACACCGGGCAGTTGCCCGGTGGGCCGGACCCTATGGGGCCTATAGAAGGTTTTAAAAATATGTATAAGAAATATTTAATTAAAAATTGAAAATAAACTACACATAAGAATTTACGATATATTTGCAAATATGTAGGAGGGGGCCTTTTTATATCGATTTGGCAGGGCTGCTCAGCTTACCCAGTCCGCCACTGCTGATACTCCATCCTGTTCCAACACACACAATCGGATATTTTAGCGAACTAGTTCCGGAGCGGACTATATCATATAATCTACCAATGAGAACGACGCGGTCCGTCGTACTCCATTGCCGAAAAATTCAGTATGAAAACTGAGAAAAAGGTTTGGCTATCTCTAGAGAATCTGTAACATGCATGCTTGAAATTAAAGGTAAAATAGAAATGGCATTCAGTTATCTAAGAATGGAGGTAACCAGCAATCGTACCATCAACAAAGAGATGACCCGAAACAAACGCTTTAGACCGAAAACCGAAACAACAATATGCTAGACCTATGGCATCCAAACTAGAGCGTGCATTAACAACATTAGAATTGATAATTCTAATATTCATCATAGGAAAAACAACACATTCTAACATGCATAGGCAAGAGAAACACTTGTAACGAAATAGTCGATGACCTTGCTAGAACAGGTGCTACGGCTCTACTCGTAGGTCCGGAGCCATTCTGTGACCGATCCAAGACCCACAGAGGGCAAGAAAATGCTTCACTGGAGTTGATTGACCATTTGCCTCAGAATGCTAGAAAACTTCTCGATAGGAACGAACTAAGACTGGTAACGGGGCTCTTAACTGAGCACTGCCCAGTGAGATACCATTTCAAAAAACTGAGCAAAACAGATAGTGAGAGATGTAGATCGGAGACGATGAAACTTCCGAACGCACACTATGCAAATATGATGCTTTGGCTTACATAAGACACCCACCTAGACAGCATGAATATCATCTACTGAAGTGACAAAGAGATCTCCCACGTAGCTTTGCTAAAAGGATATCTTTCCTGGAATATCAACAGATGGAAGGATAAGAACAGCAGATCAGCTAAAGAGGCCAAACGATCCTTTAATTCAAATCTAAATCTAGTCAGGAGAAATGGAAGACAATCAGAGCGGACGAGTAGACCCAGTAGGACCAACACAGATCAGAAGACGAATAAACAAAGAAATAGACGTTATTTAAATTAATTTATATATTTTTTCATACAAATATAAATACATCCCAGTACCATACTTGCTACAATTGTCGCGATGACCAGAATAGGAATTACAACAACATAAATTACACAAGAATTTCAAGTCTTTATTATTGTTCTTTATCTTTTTTAATAAAAAAAAAAATCAATCATCTTCCTCTTCCGGTAAATCATCATCTGTTGTATACTCCGATTCATGTGCATCATTTTCAGCCGGATTCTCCTCTTCAGAATCTTCAAATTCCCATTGTGGATGTTCTGTAATTTCAGCTGGTGCTTCTTTAACATCCAATTTAATATCTTTTTGTTGATCGAAACCTAAATAGGAATCGGAACGTAAACATACAGTAAATGTATAAACACCAGGCCAATTTGGTGCTGTAAACTATAAATAAAAATTTTAATTACAATCATAAAAAATGTAAGATTAATAAAATAATTGTAATTACTTTCAAATGAACTATTTCTTGATCAACCAAACTGGTAACATGATGTGGCACTGTTAACAGTGTCCTAGATTTCCTATCACATATATATGTCCACCAATATTCTTGTTTATCACTTGGAAATAATGGACAATGTACTGCATGTGATGTTTTCGATCTACCTTCTAATGATTTTTCACGTTCATGTAATTTACGAAATTTCTCCCATTCTTGATCATCATCTTCATTATTTGTTTTTTGTGAATTATTACCATCATCTTCTGATGATTTATCATTTAAATCATTCATCTCATTATCACTATTATCATCAGAATCATCTTGACTATTATCATCTTTATCATCTTTCAATTTTTTCTTTTCAGCTACAACAACAGGTATTGGTGTTGCTGTTGTTGTTGTTGGTGTTTCTTCAATTTTATTATGTTGACGTGTAGATTTCGATTTTGGTCCAGTTTTTTTACTCTTTTTACCACCACCACGTTTCTGTTTCAACCATGCTGGACGTTTAATTGGTGCCGGTTCATTATCTTGTTCACCAACAACATCTTTCAATTCATTCAAACCATTTTCTGTAATTAAATTGTTTTCTTTAACGGTATCATCACCGAATAATGTACTCATATTCTTTCGGGTTAATGTTACAGTTACTGTTACGATAGCACCAGCTGTTACTTCTGTTGGATTATCATCATCCATTACTGTAAATAGAAAATAATTCAGTAGGATCCAAATAAAGCAATTAAACTGAAAATTACCTTCACATTTCACTTGAAAATCGACATAAGGCATACTACCTAAGACTTTCATAACGTTTTCATATTCCTCATCTGTAAGACTACGTAATAAACTGCGACGTTCTTCACCTTTTAATTGGGCGTATTGTTGTAATGATTTGATTTGTCGCTTTTTCGACATAAAATATTTCAAATTATCCTCATTTATATAAGGTAATTGTAATAAAGGCGATTTAAATTCCCATAAACCTTGCACAATCATTGGACATAATTTCATACAATTCTCTATTGTTTCAATACTGGGCAATCTTTGGACTATAACAGAAAATATATAAAACAATTGCCCAATAAAGTCGCGCTTACAAAAACTCACTTCTACGATTGTAAGCTAATAGAATCAATTGATTAACACAATTGACTTGTTCTTGAATTAAATATGGACATTTTCCAATAATATAACGTCGATCCGTTTCTAAAGTATTTAGATTTAATGGTATCCGTGATAGATGTGCATGGATTATTGCACGTGCTTTGATACTATACAAAAAACATAATGGACGTTCTTTGTTTTTCTCATTTAAATTTGGTAATTTTTTAATTAATTGTGGTACTTCTTCATTATCAGAATGACGTTCAATAATTTCCGAATTATGTTTCTTATCAAATTCTAAACTTGCCGCCAATATCATTATAACACGTTTCAATGGCATATTTGGTGTTTTATGAAAGAAATAATAATACATTTGTGTTGTATCTAATAAGACTTGATCACCTGTAAATTTGATACTGCGATACCACCAAGTTCCAACCTAAAATTATTCGATTTTTCGTAATTAATTTATAATTTCGTCGTTATAATTGGGATACGTACAACAATCGGTAGAGCTACCATAAAAACTAATGCATATAACCCCAATACCCACACACTATTCTCTTTTTCAACAATCCATGATGGTAGAGCTATACCAAAACTCATAGCACCGGGACCATCAGGATTACCGTATTTCTCCCAATTGCGTCGAGCTTCATCGTCTGTTAACGCCTAAAATTAAATCGCAAATAAATCTAAATTGTAAAAACAATAGAATTGTAGTATACTTGATAGGCTTTTGATAATTTCATAAATTCCTTCTCATTACCAGTATCCTTATCAGGATGTAAAATTAACGATAATCTACGATAAGCTTTTTTAATTTCAGCTTGACTAGCACCTAACGGTATTCCTAATATTTCATATGGATCAAAATTTGCCATTTCATAATCGAATTGTGATACTTTATATGCTAGAAATATTAAAATCACCCAACCGGCAATTATAATTAATTTTATTAGAAAATTTTTGGGTCCTTTCCATGGTTCGGCATTTTTCAAATATTCCTGTTTTGTTATACAACCAGGACAATGACATTTTCGACTCTCTTCTTGAGGATCTACAAATTAAATTCAAACACACACAAAATTTTAATCAACGATAAATAATTTAAAAAAACATGTTTTCTAACCTCTCTTCTTCTTTCGTGGCCAATAATAAATCGTTGCTGGTATTAGAATTAATGCTAAAAATGATAATAGAAAATAGAAGAATGTACCGCCACTTTCGTCATATTGAAATTTTTGGCCCATTTCGTATATTTAATTGAAAATTACAAATTTATTTTTGTTTCAAAATAAAAGAAACCAAAAAATTCACTCAAAGACCGACGTGTCAAAAGTGACAATTTCAAAATGACATATCAGAGGTGCGCTCAGATAACTAAAACAACGTTGTCATTCTCTCTTTCTATTTTATACGATTGAATAAGGACGGATGATAAACTACTTGTTTGATCGAACACGGTTAATTAATGTAAGGTCGAGGATTTCAACAAGAGTTTCACAATCAAATTGAATAATTTCCGTAAATGTAAATTAAAAGAATAAAAATCGATTCGAATAATATGAATGAATTCAATCGTTGATAAAGAAAATTGAGAGGGAAAATCAGTTCACAAAAATTAGGGTCATTTAACGGTTTATAAATACCTGGATTTACTAACGGACGACACGAACATTATTAATTATGCGATATTCAATTTTTATTAAGCTCTATATGGCTTAAAATCAATAAAATCCGATTTGTTTCGTTACAATTACACATTTGAAAACTAGAGAAAGGTGCCTTATATTTGATTAACAAAAACCAAGATAAATGTGTATATTACAAGTTATTGCAATAGTTGATTCAATTTGGGCTCTAAAATTGTGAAAAAATTACAAAAAACTCAAGTATTTACAAAAAAATTAACAAAACATTCAATGAGTGTGAGAAATTTCAAATTTGGCGCCCGGAAGTAGGGTGTATGACGTCCTCTAGCGGGGGTTAAGATTAACTGTTTGCAAGACAATCGCTTCCTTTTTATGGCGGACATTGGTCTCGCTTCATGTGTGTTTTGTTCCATTAAAAAGTTGTAATTTTTAGCGAAAATGGTAAGTTTTTTCATCTAATTTTTAATTAATTTTGTTAATTATGTTATTATTAATTAATTGGTTGGATAATATTTCAACTAAATTTTGTATTTTTCTGTAATTATTGTAAAATATGCGGTGACCACGTGTATTGAGGGAAAGTGAGGTTGTTCCTTATTTTTATTGTACAAAAAAAAAACTAATGAATTGCTTTTGCGAGGGTATACACTACTAAGTGTACGAAAGCCCCAATTTTTACAGCCTTTAGAATTTTGGATTTTAATTAATCAATAATTGTTGTAGTCGCTCGCGGCCGCTCGCCCTTTGGTGAGTGTCTATAATGAAAAATCTGAAGAAGTAAAAGAGAAAAACATCCATTTACCAGCAGTTTTCAAAGCTCCAATACGCCCAGATGTGGTCAATTTTGTCCATCAACAAATGTCGATGAACCATCGTCAACCGTACAGTGTTAGCGAAAAAGCTGGTAAGTTTCCTTAACGATTTTTTTATTTCTTGTAGCACGATAAAAAAAATTGAAATTGTTTAGGTCATCAAACTTCTGCTGAATCATGGGGTACTGGTCGGGCTGTTGCTCGTATCCCACGTGTCCGTGGTGGTGGTACCCATCGTTCTGGTCAGGGTGCTTTTGGTAATATGTGTCGTGGTGGTCGTATGTTTGCACCAACAAAACCATGGCGCCGTTGGCATCGTCGTATCAATGTTAAACAACGTCGTTATGCATTAGCATCAGCTGTTGCTGCTAGTGGTGTACCAGCATTAGTTATGAGTAAAGGTCATGTTGTTGAACAAATTCCTGAATTACCATTAGTTGTTTCTGATAAAATTCAAGAATTTACAAAAACTAAACAAGCTGTTCAATTTTTAAGACGTGTCAAAGCATGGGCTGATATACAAAAAGTTTATAAAAGTCAACGTTTCCGTGCTGGTAAAGGTAAAATGCGTAATCGTAGACGTATTCAACGTCGTGGTCCATTAGTTGTTTATCATCGTGATCAAGGATTACGTAAAGCATTTAGAAATATACCTGGTATTGATTTAATTAGTGTGGAGAAATTGAATTTATTGAAATTGGCACCTGGTGGTCATGTTGGTAGATTTGTTATATGGACAGAATCAGCATTTGAACGTTTAGATCGTTTATTTGGTACATGGAAGAAACCATCAGCTGAAAAGAAGGGTTATAATTTACCACAACCGAAAATGGCCAATACTGATTTGTCACGTTTATTGAAAGCTGATGAAATCAAGAATGTCTTACGTAAACCATGGTACGTTATCATAAAATTCTTTTTCAAATAATTATCAAATTATGATGATAACAGCACTGGGTTATGAATTTTTTGTGATTACTAGTTTATGTCTGATTGTTAATTATTTGAAATTAAAATTTCAGACTTTAGTATCAATTATTAATTGTATGTTTTTATTATTACAGCAAAAAAGTTGTCCGTCGTGTACGTCGTCTCAATCCATTGGTTAACGCTAGAGCTATGCTACGTCTCAATCCTTATGCTGCTGTCTTGAAACGTAAAGCAGTTTTAGCTAATGAAAAACGTAAATTACAACGTGCTCAAGCTTTAGCTGAAAAGCGTGGTGTAAGTTTCTAACATTTATTTATTTATTTTTTTCAATTACGACTCGTCAATCTGATGATTTACTCTCTTTGTCTGTGTTTATGAGATTCAAGTGATTTTGTTTCATTATGTAACATTCTTTGTTGTAGATTACTTTACCAGCAGATGATCCAGTTGCGAAAAAGGTTAAAGCTTTAGCTGCAAGGAAAGCAGCTGTATTGAAAGTACGTGCTGCTAAACCGAAAAAATCAAAAGCTGATAAGAAAGCAAAGAAAACAACACAGGCACCAACTAAAGCTGTAGATTCAAAAAAGGCACCAACAAAACCATCAACAACAACAAAAAAAGCAGCCCCAGCTAAAAAATAAATAAAGGACAAGTTCATCTTATAAATTTTAATTATATGGACTTGATAAAAAAATATTTGTAATTAACAATAAAAAAAAGCTTATAAAAATTATTTTCAATTGTTTTTCTCTTTTGGCCCTTTTCAAATTTCACAAATAATATTTGTTTTTTATTTATTTTACAGAAGGAGAATCCTTGGAGATGATGGAATTCTGAACCTTTAAGGTATGTCTTTCCTTAATATGTTTTTCTTTATTAAATCTATAATGACTTGTACAGGGTGTCTTATTTTCGATGATATTTCAGGTAAACTCCTATAAGTAGTTATCGGACAAAATAACTGATGGCACATTCTTGAGCTACTTCTTCATGAGTAATCAGATGGTGTTGTCAGATTTTCGCAATGTCCTTTTGTTTTCGAGTTATTCAACTTTTTTGACTTCCACTATTTCGAAAATGCTTTATATCTCGTATGCTTTCTAAAACATAGGAACAATTTTAATTACTTCTAATACAGTTTTTAACGCAGATTTCTCCTGCGTTGTTCATTTTTGAGTAGGTTTTACCACTTTTGAGATATAACACAAACTTGTATTTTTTTAAATGGGAACTATAGTTATTTTCAACAGCGAAAGTCACTATAGAAAAGGAAATCCTACAGGTAAAAATGATACAGCTTTATTTGAAATGAACGTAGGGTGCTGTGAAACAACTCCTATTTCAAGTTGTCAAGTAATCATTGATTTTGCTTATTTTTTTGGACTACGGTTCTTTTTATCGTTGGATCCGCAGGCAAACTATCTAGAAATCCTTTATAAAAAATATATTTCATAAATTTTGTGTCAAAGTGGAATAATTATTGAAACAAATCAAAATTAATAATCATTTGACAAGTCGTAGAAACAATTGTTCCACAGCAGTCTACGTTTATTTTGAGTATAGTTTTGTAATTTCTACCTGCAATATCGGATTTTTTTATGTTCATATTATTGAAAATAACTATAGGAAACTATATATATTCAGAATCACAAAAAAAAGAAGCGATTTAGTAAGCTAAAAATTTCCTATGGTTCCATTTAAAAAAATACAATTTTGTGTCGTATCTGAAAAACGGTAGAGCTTACTCTAAAATAGATAAGACAGATAAAATCTGCGTTAAAAACTGTATTAGAAGCAATGAGAATTTTTACAATTTTTTCAAAGTCATAAAAAAGTAGCTCGAGAATGTGCCATCAGTTATTTTCTCCGCTCACTGGTTATACGAGTTTATAAATATGATTGACACCTGTTTGTTACTCATTTATTAATTATTAATTTATTAATTGTCAGTTAACTGTCGATTGAAAAACTGGGCCTTAAAATAATTAGAATTACATGTTTGAATCAGATTGTTGTATCTATGCGTACTAGAGATTATCCTTATGCAGCTAATTTATTTTTTAAACTGTTAATTTTTAATATGATGAATTACTTTTGGTCCGTGTTTATGAAGCATTGTGATTATTTGATTAAAACAACTGAAAGCTTTCTTTAAAAATATTAAAAATTAATCTGATTTGCAGTTTTTACTTTACCATTTTGTTCTTGTTTTAGATTCATCATCTTCAAGGATTCTGCTTTAGGACAATCAATAGTTTTGCAGTTCTACTATTACAATGAAAGGTAAATATCAAATGTAAGCAATCAAAAAGTGTCTGTTTAATTATTTGAAAGAATTCAAATTTCCTAACGGATGCCGTCTCTAGGTCAGTGAGAGTGCTGCAATTCTTTGTTACGAAGAACGACTAATACTGATTTATTAAAATGTAAAAAGTCGTATACCGCAAAAATCTGCGAATTAAGTACATTGCTGAAAAACAAGCATTAACCAATCTCATGGCTTCTAAATCAGTTGAAATGAGATGGAAACAAAACACGCGGTCAGATGGTGCTTCTATCGATCTCACTTCAATTTATGTAAAAGATGTGAGACTGGTTAATGCTGGTTTTTTCCCTATTTCGAAAATTCTACCGATATAGAGACTTGTATAAAATGAATTCGCTTATTTATAATTAAAATATGGTGACAAAAATTTCGAGCATTAGGTTATGAGCTTTATGATTGACACCTGTTTGTTACTCATTTAGAGTAATTAGAATTTCATGTTTGAATCAGATTGTTGTATCTATGCGTACTAGAGATTATCCTTATGCAGCTATTTTATTTTTTAAACTGTTAATTTTTAATATGGTGAATTACTTTTGGTCCGTGTTTATGAAGCATTGTGATTATTTGATTAAAACAACTGAAAGCCGTCTTTTAAAATATTAAAAATTAATCTGATTTGCAGTTTTTACTTTACCATTTTGTTCTTGTTTTAGATTCATCATCTTCAAGGATTCTGCTTTAGGACAATCAATAGTTTTGCAGTTCTGCTGTTACAATGAAAGGTAAATATCAAGTTTAAACGATTTGCAATTATTTTCTTCTATTAAAATGTGATTAAAAAAATTTCAAGCATTGGGTTATAATTTCTAGTTGATCCCTGATTCTTACTAATTATTGTGATGAATTATTTTTGGTCCGTGTTTATGAAGCTTTGTGATTATTTGACTAAAACCACTGAACATTTTTTTTTAAATACATTAAAGATTAATGTTGTTTGCAGTTTGTACTTCACCGACTATTTTATTGTTTTAGATTCATCATCATCTTCAAGGGCTCTGCTTTAGGAAAATCACTAGTGTTACAGTTCTGCTATTGTAATGAAAGGTAAATATCAAGTTAAAACGATTTGCAATTGTTTATTTCTTTTGACACCTGATTAATTAATTATGATGAATTACTTTTGGTCCGTGTTTATGAAGCATTGTGATTATTTGACTAAAACCGCTGAACGTTTTCTTTAAAAATACATTAAAAATCAATCCGACTTACAATTTGTACTTTACCTACTATTTCATTTTTGTTTTAGATTCATCATCTCCAAGGATTCTTTAGAAGAATGAATAATTTTACGGTTCTACTATTATAATGATAAGTAAGTATCAAGTTCAAACAATTAACAAATGTTTATTTTATCATTTGTAATTGCTAGTGTTTCACTAAAGCTCAAATCGCTATTTGAGTACTTTGGGCGCCTAAATCATTTCCACCGGGGGTCAAATTTTTACTACCCTTTCACTCATTTTTCACCCAAAGCAAGATTCAATTTTTTTAAACGTTACCTAAGCCAGTGAGAGCTCTGCAATTATGGCAAACGGCTAATAGTGATTTATTTGAAGTGTAGGTATTCAAGAATACTGTATTTATTATCATAAGATGAATTCTTCTCTTATTTATAATTAAAGATATGATGACAAAAAAATTTCGAGCATTGGGTTATGAATTTTTCATGATTTCTAGTTGACACCTGATTGTTATTCATTCAAAATATTTAAAACTTCACGCTTGAATCAGATTGAATTAATTATATAATTTTTTATTACAGCAAGATTGTTTTCTGTACGTACCAGCGCTGTCAATCCTTATGTTGCTGTTTAAGTATTAATGTAAGTTTCTATCAAATTTTTTTTTTTGTAATTTTTAATTAGTAATTAATATGATGAATTTATCTTGGTCCGTGTTGATGAATCATTGTGATTATTAATAAACCAAAGCACTGAGGATAGTTTTGTAAAAACCAACAAAAATTACTATGATTGACATTGTGTAATTTATTCCTTTATTGGTTTTAGGTTCATCAATTTGGAAGGATTCTTTCATAAAGGAGTCAGTCATTTCAGAGGTAAATATCAATTCTAAACAAATAAATTTTTATTTCATTGTTTGCAAATGATGATTCAAATTTTTTACCGGTGTCTAGGCTTATGAGAGTGCCATGATTTGAACTTTAAATACTGATTAATTTGTTATATTGAATATAAATTATCTTGTATCTCTACGATTGTAACTCAAATATTCCTATTGTCTTTTTTGCAGGCGGAGTTGGTGATTCTCGAACAGCTTTTGGTAAATATATTCCCAACAGGATATTCACAATTGTTTACATAAGTTTAATATAAAATTTTTGGATTTTCCATCCATAAATTTGTATTGTTACGTATCAAAGATTACAATAAAAATAATTAATATTCACACACATATTTTTATTTAACGTTATCCTTATATTAAAAAAGTTTAAATCAAAGCGTTATTAATTTGATTTTGTAATTCATCAGAAATCATTAAATTACCAATAGGTTCAATAATTTTTGGTGGTAGTTTTTTCTTTAAATTTTTCTCTAAAATTTTGAAAATTTCAAATTCTAAATTTGGCTCAATTTGACACATCCGTATATCAAGTTTACGTAAATTCGTGTTGTATTTTACACCAGTCAAAATGCCTTGTCCAACTTCCTGTGAAGAAAACAAAATTTGTGAATTCTAGCAAAAAACATAATTATAACTTACGTTCCCCAACTTATTGTTGCTTAAATCGAAAGTTGTTAAACTGGAATTTCGTTCCAACATCTCACCAATTTCTATATTATTATGATTTAAACCGCACGCACTTAAATTTAAGTTGGTTAATCTAGCACCTAAGTGTAATGCTTGAATCAAAAATTTACTACCTTCGCTACCAATAGGGTTTAATTTTAGATTTATCGTTTTTAAATTGCATACACTCGAACATATTGCATAAGCTAGAGCTTCAACACCTCGACTACCAATTCGATTATTAATCAAAATCAATTCTTCTAAAGGATTGTCGAAGCAAAACTTACTTAAAGCAATTGCACCCCAATTAGAAATACCACAACAATGTGAGAAATCAAGAATTTTCAACTCGTTTTTTAAAAGAGCTCTTAGTATTTGTTTCAACTTTACATCATCAATGTCGGAATTTTTCAAACGAAATATCTTCAAATTGCATCTTTCCAAACCTTTTACCAATAATCGGATATCTTGTTGTGATGTTTGTAAAGTGTTCCATGAGAAATTCTCACCGGAATACGTTTGTTTGAAACAAATTGATAATTCTGTTAGATTCACAAAACTCGCCAATACTGAATTGAATGGTATATGATTTGGGGAATTTTCGGAACATTGAAGCTCTCTTAAATCAAGTATTTTCACGTAATTTCCAAACAAATCCGAAATGTCTTTCATCTGAAAATTGATGAAAATTAAATTAGTCTTCAACTGTTATTGTTATTATAGAATTATAGCCAACCTCTTCAGCGTCATAATTTTCCGGTTTTAACTTTTCTAAATAATCACGAATGTGCATTTGAAGATACTGTTCTTTCCATGTTTTCTTATCATCACTTGTAGGATTTCCATTTCTTGTATGGTTGTTCTTTATAATTTGTTTAGTTTCAAGTTCTGGCATGTCTAGTGGTAATAATTTTGGCCAACGTTCGAGATAACAGCGTTTCCAATAGATATCGTCATTGATTATTGTTATTGTTGATTTCAAAGGTAAATCTGTAGGTAGGATATCGAGCAATAAACACCGATCAATCGATAATGGTATTTCGTTCAAAATCGGTTTTTCTACAAATTATCAAACAATTAAAATGAAATATTTTAGAACGTATAGAATGAGTCAATAGCGTGAGAATTTCTAGGCTCTCCCTCATTGTTTAAAAGTGATTATTATAGAAGGTTTCATTGAATGTATTCAAAATTTTCAACTACATAAGGCACTTCTGTACACTAACTGTCGGAAGTAGGATTTTTCCCTTACAATTAGATTTAGATTCGGATGCGTCTAATTCGTCTACGACAGTGGTTCCCAAAGTATGTTCCGTGGGACCGCAACCATAATATTAGCAAAACAATTTGCAATCATTTCTTGCATACACCATTCATATTCCTACGATAACGGTTTATTGCTATTTTATCTAAAGGTTATATTTTGTAGATGTGTGTGTGTCCCACGATAAGTGAAATATTGCATAAGGGTCCCATGCACCGAAAAATAAGTTTGGGAATTCCTAAACCAATGGTTAACCACTAGTCTACGAATACTCGGATCCGTTCAACGGTTTTTAGGTTTTTGATTCGAAAAAACTTTAAAATAATCGACATTTAATCTATAACTGAATTTGGATGGCTCATTCTTTCAGAAGATTGACGTCAACACCCTTTATTATCGCCGTACCTTGTACTTTGCGCTTATTGCAGTTTCACCGCCCACACCCCCATTGCCGATGCACTGCTTACAATTAGAACAGAATAGCTAGAAATATTATACCGAACATTACTGACAGTTAAACCAACATCTGTAAATTCAGAGAGAACCTTTTCTGTGGCAGCTAACATTTGCACAAAAATTTGTTGCAGATTGTCAGACAAATCTTCAAATGTATTAATTTTTTGAGTAAAGAACTATGATATTTTGGGGCAGGCCTTGGACTCGGTTCCGAGTAATAATCATCACCCCGACCCGGACTCGTCGGGTCCGGAGAGACCGAGTTTTCCTAATCCTTAGTCGGAAGCAAAACGTGGAGAAGCTAGAACGCAAACACAACATCATAAATGCCAAAAAGTCGGGAGTATGAAGATGCTAAATTATATCTTACCACGGGCACCAAGTACTGTAGGTCCGGCTCTGCTAGTTGTACATCTTTCTAATTGTCGCAAGACGTTACGTGAGTACCATGAGATGCATACTGCTTTTCAGTAGTATTGTTCTAAAGCAATTATTTTTACATTACTTTGGGGAAGAAAAGTAAAATCTAAGTACCTCTACTTTATCGGTCAGTTAAGGATTGTCTGGTACCGTTACGTTATACGCATTGTCTATTTTAAGACTAATAAGTGAATGGTATAAGCAAAACTAATGGTATTATTTTACAAGGTCCTCTGATAATAATTAATTAGCCTCTTCCTTTCAAAGTAAACAAAAGGCCATATTAAAATAAATATATTTCATAGAATTCTTAAGATAATCGTAACAAACAGTGTTACTTAGAATTCAAAGCGACATTGCTAAAAAAAACTGGTGGGGTTACGTCGACAATATTTTTAAATAAAATTTTATTTATAGATGCAGTGTTATAACTTTCTATATTGTTACAAAGTGGTACCTCCACAAATTCATATTATTATTGTCAATCGAAGCGAAACTCGAATAAAAGTCATAGGTTATAAATGTAATTCATCTTCAAATTCCCATTAAATTGTCTTAAACGTCTGCTTCAACTTTTTAAATATTATTGGCACACATTATATTTTTTAGAAGATTATAACTTGATAAAGTTGTTGAGAATCTCGAGGCCAATTTTACAATTCTGTGAACTTAGACAATCACCCAGGGGTGCTGAGGCTGAAGAAGGTTAGATCATGTTAAAATGATTCAAAATAATTTTTTATTCACACAAAAATCTATTCCAGTGCCGGATTTAGGAATATTTCAAGGGGTAGGACAAGATAGCGCCACTTACAATAAGATTCAAAATACTAAGGGGTGTACGGTGATGTCTTGACGCCTGGAGCATACACTTAATTTGGCGTTTTAAGACAAATACTCAAAGAAGGTCAATTTTTCTTATATTTGTTATTTGTATGTCATCTAATTGAGCATCACATAGAGGAAAAAGAGGCTGAATATCTGCCCAAAAAGAAAAAGAAAAGCTCGTAATTCCAACTTCCAGCTTGTTAATTACCAACTGTTAGCTGGAGAAAACAAGACAAGACAAATAGAAGAGAATGAAAATCAGTATTGCAAATCTTTTATTTTGATTGTTAATCAACGCTTTGAGTGAAAAGACGCCTGGAGCGACTGCTCCTTTGCTCTATATCACTGAACGGTCCTGGTAATACTAAGAATAAATAGCCTCGAACAATAACTCAGTTAATCCCAAATTTTTCATCTTTTTTACTTGAATTGTGAATCATACTTGTCTCTAATTTTGATTCTGTAATTTTTGCCATAGTAAGCAACCTTTGTAAAGTCACCTTATTTCCCAAAAGCAAAAATACGCTGTGGCAAAAGATGTAAATTGTCACCTCTAAACCGACAACCGTACTTGAAACCGGCACTGATCCATCCGTTATCTGAGATAACGGTTACAATTATTTAATTTTTTTTATCTTCCATCATGACAATTTTGCAGAACTCTTGATTCATTTTAATGAATTCAGTTACTTGATCGATTATAAAAAGAAGTAGAAGTCAATGACTTACCTATAGGATTGTTGGACAAACAAAAAAACAATATTATAAGACGAGACCTACGCGAAATCGGCTGGAGTCTCTAAAGCCCAATACATCATTCCGAGTCGGCCTTAAATCAGCCTTATATTCCTTGAACATAAGACTCACTTTAATAAAGGAGGACTTAAGTGTGCTTAATAAGAATTAAATCTTAGGAATATAAGGCTGACAACATTGAACTTGATCCGAAATTTAGAAAGGTAAGATGAACTGGTGCTAAGTAAACAAAACATCGTTGTTGATGAATTTATAGCAAAACAGAAGTAACTCACGCAATCGCCTCACTTCTATAAACGCACCTATCCAGTTGTTGGCAATCGTTTCAATACAATACTCTTGTAATGTTTTTGGGATTTTTCTATGCCATTCATTAAAATCTTCATCAATTTGGGTTTTCTTAAAGTATGCCTGTAAGGTGTTCCTGTTGATTGTTATCGGAATTAGCATCTTCACGTCAACACTTTTACAATAAATTCACGTTGCAGGAATTGATTAAACTTGATATGTCGTCACCTTGGAAGCCTAAAGCAAATCAATAAATTCGATGATGATGATGATAATATCTAAAACAAATTGACAAAACTTGTATAGATACAAGAAAGACAACAATTAAGTCACGTCTTTTATAAGTAATGTAAATAATGACAATTATTATAGGTTTTTATGCTCGTGCAAGATACACGAGTGATGATCTCCAACAAAAGCTGTAGTTAATAAAGTTTTTTAATTGCAGTTAGTTAAATCATTTAGTTTTATTGTTTTTGTTGTAAAATGAATATTTATTTATTTTAGAAAAATAAGAATAAAATGATACAAATAATTTAATTTAAAACTGGACGACCTTCGAGATTCACACAACAACTTAAGTAATTCATACATAAATCTATTCTATTATTTTTAAATTTTGTTGTTGACCTAAAGCGGATTTTCCCCTATGACTAACAACACGTGAACTAAATCAAAATGCAATAGGCGTACCTGCTCAACAAAAAAATAATAAAAAAATGATTGAGATAAGTCATAACAGGACATTAGAAGATATTTACATTAATATCAAAGATTAATTGATTCTATATTTGTTCCATGATTTGTTGATATTTATTTATTGTAAATACAATTTTAATAATCTTTATACTTAGAAAAACCATTTATGGTATTTCTGCTTCACGGATTTTGTTCAGTGGGCATCCATATACAATGAGTAAAGTTGTTCTGTATAAATAGACGAGGTACACCTTTAAAACCTGTAGTCCTATTGTTACCGGTGTTGGTGTCAGATCATGAAATGACCATGAATTATAAAAATCATTTATTGTTAACAATTATTTTAATCACTCTTAGATACTGTGAGTATTCATCAATTTTATTCCAATGAAAACATGAAACATTTCGACTTTTTTGCATTTTAGCTGAACAGCATGGTGTCAAAAATGGCGGATTCTCTGCTAGTTTCAGTAAGTCCTACTTAATTAGTCCTTCAATGTGCATTTACGTCTCTAATTGACAACCTTTGATTTATTCTTCATTTATTTATTTTGCAATTCTTGTTTGTCATTTTTAGGTTCGTCGTCATCCTCGTCCCACTCTTCTTGTAAGTCTGATTTTTTTTTGCGAAAGATCGCCCACTACAATACTTATTTTTTTTTTATAAACTTCCAGCTTCAAGTAGTTCAAGTTCAGCAACAATCACTGGTGATTTGACTAACTTGAATGAAGTCAGTGGCGCACTTAAAAATTTGCATGGATTTGGAGCTAGTGGAGCAGCAAGTTTGAGTAATGCAGGCAGTAGTTCTGGATGTGGATCGAAAGGATCTTGTGATAGTACTCATTTAGGTTCGCGTGGTGCAAGTAAATTAGATCCAATGATATTCGATATATTATAATTTCTAAATGTTGTTTTTATATTTTAGTTCCATCAAGTATCTCAGGAAGTAATGCTGGAAGTTATGCAGGTACTTCACTACACTATGATGATAGAATCATTTTTCCGACTGATAATATAATTTCTTCCACAACTAATATTCCCACTACTACTCAAAACTGGAAGCCTTCTACTACTATAGGTGAAGGTCTTCTGGAAGGTCCTCGTGGACCTCCTTCAAATATCAACATTGCTTTTAAGCCAACAATTCATAACCAATTCGAAGAAAATTCATCCAAAGATCTTGCGCAACGCGAAGAAGGTCAATTTGAAGGTTCCCGTGGTCCACCGCTCCCAATCAAACATTTAACCAATTTGCATGATAATACTTATCATTTTTCTGCTGATAACACAAAAAATTTGCAAGAGGGTGCTTCGTTTTCGTCTAGTACCACTAATTATCCATCAAGTCAAAGTTTTCATGGGAATTCCTATGGTCTGCTTCCCTCTACCCACATTGATGCTTCAATTGATCATCCCTCTAATAAACCACTATTCTCTGAAGGTTCACACACTTCAACCAATGGTGGTTCATCAAAGTTGTCTCCACCACCTTATTTAACACCAACATCTTCAGCAAGTTCAGCAAATGCTGGAACAGCAACAAAAGAACCTTGCTGTAAGGGTCCATTCCCTGGTCCGTCTGGAAGTATCCATGAAAGTAAACCAGCATCATCGGTTCCATCAGTTCCTGAAGGTAGTTATTCTGTCTCTGCTGGTAATTCTGGACTTGCTTCAAGTAGCTACGGCTCTAAACCTTCATTACCAGGAAGTCCTGGTAGTATTCACTCCAGTAAGCCAGTAACAAATAGTGGAAGCTATAGTTCTTCGTCTGGAAGTTCTGGTAATAGTTACCCAAGTCCACTAGTACCAGGAGCTAGTAGTCAGCCTTCTAGTGAAAGCAAAGGACCATGTTGCAAAGGTCCATTCCCAGGTCCTAATGGAAGTATTCATGACAGTAAACCAGCATCATCTGTTCCGAATATTGTTAATTCTGAAAGCTGGAATACAAATCCCCAAATTGGCTTAGGAGGAAACGGAAATGGTTATACTACGGGATCAATTGTAATTCCTAATCCATCTAACGTTCCTACAACTCATTCTCCGGTGATCGGTGGTGTTGGCAGTGGATCTACTAGTGGATCTGGTGCAAGTTATTCAGGAGCTACTGGCAGTAATAGTATCCACTCAGGACAATATAATTCGGGCTCTTGGAATTCTGGAAGTAGTACTAGTGGTCAAACAAGTGGGTCATATATATCTTCAGGAAGCGGTAAAATACCTAGTAGTTGTGCCGGCTCAAACTCAAATGGATGTTCCACTAAACCTTCAAGTCTCCCTTCGGGAAGTAATACTGCATTTGGGACTGGAAGTGGAAATGGATATGCCACGGGGTCAGTTATAACTGGAAAGCCTTCTGATGAATATGCACCGGTGGAAGGTACTAACGTACCCAGTAACTGTGGAAAGGGCAATACGATTGGTTGCTCTAGTGGAACCATCCCTATTAAAAAGCCTGTACCTATCCCTTCAGAAAGTAGCACTACAGTTGGAGGCGGAAGTGGCAGTGGATACGCCACTGGATCAGTTGTAGTTGACAAGCCTGTAAGTAGTTTCCCTGTGACTAGTGGAAGCGGAAATGAGTATACACAATCAGGAAGTGGAAGTGGAAGTGCAGGTCATTCAGGGCAGTATAATCACGATAGTTCTGGAAATGGATATGCTACCGGCTCTGTAGTAATTCATAAGCCTTCTGTAGCTTCTTCAGAATATAACAAATTTCCCAGTGGATGTGGAATTGGAAGTGGAACTGCATGTGGTAGTGGATCAATAGGATATAAACCTTCTGGAAGTGGATATGTTTCCGGTTCAGTCGGTGTTGAAAAAGCTTCCAATGGAGCATCAGGAAATGGTTATGGCAGTGGATCAGGAAGTGGTTGTGGAAGTGGAAGTGGATGTGGTAGTGGATCAGCAGAATATAAACCTTCTGGGTTCCCCTCGGGAAATGGGTATGCCTCTGGTTCAGTTGAAATTCAAAAGCCATCCAATGTACCCTCAGGAAGTAGTTATGGAAGTGGTAGTGGGTATGCCACTGGTTCAGTTGGAATTCAAAAACCTTCCAATGTACCCTCAGGAAGTAGTTATGGAAGTGGAAATGGATTTGGAAGTGGTAGTGGGTATGCCACTGGTTCAGTTGAAATTCAGAAGCCATCTAGTGTACCCTCAGGAAGTACTTATGGTAGTGGAAATGGATTTGGAAGTGGAAGTGGATATTCATCTGGTTCAGTTGGAATTCAAAAACCTTCCAATGTACCCTCAGGAAGTAGTTTTGGAAGTGGAAATGGATTTGGAAGTGGTAGTGGATATGCTACTGGTTCAGTTGAAATTCAAAAACCTGTCACTGGTCCTTCAATAAGTGGTTGTGGAACTGGAAGTGAAAGTGGATGTGGTAGTGGATCAATAGGGTACAAACCCTCCACTGGTTCTTCAGCAAGTATTTCTAGTAGTGGAAATGGATATGGTGGTGGTTTAGGAAGCGGAAGTGGATATAGCATTGGTTCAGCTGAAATTCAAAAACCCACCACTGGGTCTTCAGGAAGTATTTCTGGTAGCGGAAGTGGATATGGTGGTGGATCAGGAAGTGGCAGTGGATATGCCACAGGTTCAGTTGAAATTCAAAAGCCGTCCAATGTACCCTCAGGAAGTAGTTATGGAAGTGGAAATGGATTTGGAAGTGGTAGTGGGTATGCCACTGGTTCAGTTGAAATTCAAAAGCCATCTAGTGTACCCTCAGGAAGTAGTTATGGTAGTGGAAATGGATTTGGAAGTGGAAGTGGATATGCTACAGGTTCAGTTGAAATTCAAAAACCCCTCACTGGTCCTTCAATAAGTGGTTGTGGAACTGGAAGTGAAAGTGGATGTGGTAGTGGATCAGTAGGGTACAAACCCTCCACTGGTTCTTCAGCAAGTATTTCTGGTAGCGGAAGTGGATATGGTGGTGGATCAGGAAGTGGCAGTGGATATTCTACTGGTTCAGTTGGAATTCAAAAACCTTCCAATGTACCCTCAGGAAGTAGTTATGGTAGTGGAAATGGATTAGGAAGTGGAAGTGGATATGCTACTGGTTCAGTTGATGTTACTAAACCCAGTAGTGTAGCTTCAGGAAGCAGTAGTATAAGTGGTAGTTTTGGAACTAGTGGTCTCACCAGCATAACTGGTCCATTACTGAAACCAATTGGTTCCTCCTTAGATTATCACGGTACTGGTACCGGTTCATTACCTCTAGATTCAAGTCCTAAAAACGGATATGATGGCAGCTATGTTAAAGTAGATAAAATCTCAAGTGATAGTGACAAAACACTCACTTCAAGTGGTAGCGGTAGTTATAGTTCTTCTGGAACAGGAAGTTATTCAAATAGTGGATCTTCTGCACCTGCAGCTATATGCCAAATTTGTGGAGGTTCTCATGGTGTAAAAGGTGGATTTGGTGGTAGTAGTAGTTTTGGATTCAGTGGTGGCTACGGCGGTAGTTTTGGTTCAAGTACAGCTGGAGCTGGTGCCCATACCCTTGGAGCTATACATGGATTAGTAGATAATATTTTACAAAAAGGTGTTGGAGGAGGTTTAGGTGTCACAGGTGCAAGTTCATTCTCTAAAGCTGGTTCCGTAGCAAGCAGTTCAAGTAAGTCAATTAAGATTTAAACTCAACACACGTCAATTGATTTATCTATTTATTTTATTTAGGTTTTGCCAGCGCTAGTGCTAGTTCAGCAGCATTTTCAAGTCACTACTAAATCAAGACATTATTTATTTTGTAACGACCATGTTAAAATGTGATTTTTATAATAAATGCTATTTGTAACGAAACACTATTCTTATGATTTCACACAAATCCAACACCTAGAAATTTGCACTTCTCTAAAGCTGCTTCAACATTTCTCTTGGAAAATGAGAATTTATTTAAACAGAAGAGAAAAACAACTTTAGTATTTGCATTGAATACCTCAATTTTTATTTTAAATACAAAGTCTTCGGAAAGTTAACTGCAATTTACCGCAAAACCATAAATCTTCATCCTAACATTAATTGCCACATATTATAAATAATATTGACACGTTATTATTAGCAATATTTTATTACTTCTAATGAAGTGAAAATCAATATTCAGACAAAAGTAGCCTAAATTTAAGGTGATTTAGATAATTCAGGTAAGAACTGGTGCCATAACAGTCGTGGATTTTCCCTATTTTTATTAAACACGGATTTTAAGTTAAAAATTTACAAAACAAAAGAATACCGGATACGTATCACAACAAAATTATAATCATTCTATGCAATTAAATATTTGTGATTATTATCTATCATGTTTCATAATCCTTTTACAGTCTACCATTAATTAAAGATAATAATCTGCAATTGAGGATTATTATCTAAAATTGCTCCTTTCCCCGCTTTTAGTTTTACGATACCTACTGGTTGCCTATGATTATTGTACATTGTACATATATTTTATGTGAAATTTATTACGTGTTTGGTGAAACAAAACAGTTTTTTAGTAACTAAAGTTTATTTACAGATAAGTTATAAAAAAATGTACAAAAATTTTGGATGTGATGGAAAAGGTGCAAATATATCACTTTGATTTTTAGAAGAAGTTTTGCGGAACACTGTTACAAATGGATAATTTACCACCATCCACCACCTCCGCCTCCACTGCTCCAACCACTTCCGCCACTACTCCATCCGCCTCCTGAAAAACCAAGTTATTACTATGTTGCATTAGAAAAGTATATGACGATTACCTCCTGATTTCCAGCCGCCGCCGCCGCCACCGCTCCAGCCACCTCCACCACCTGAAAAATCAAGTTATCACGACATTTCATTACAATAGTACGTTACTACTACCACCTGATTTCCAGCCGCCGCCTCCTCCATAACCACCGCCGCCGCCGCCACCAAATCCACCGCCGCCGCCGCTTGGCACAATAATCTTAATGATTTTCACTGTGCCTCCGCCGCCGCCACCACCTCCATATCCACCTCCTCCAAAACCGCCTCCTCCGCCATGACCACCACCTCCGCCGCCACTAATCCATCCTCCACTAGGCTTCCAGCCGCCACCTCCACCGCCGCCACTCCATCCACCACCGCCGCCACTCCATCCACCACCGCCGCCACTCCATCCACCACCTCCATAACCTCCACCGCCACCTCCTCCATAACCGCCGCCGCCACCGCTGCTAATGAAACCAGCTGAAAATTCCGAAATAACACAATTAATACTTTAATGCAAATTGAAATTATTAATATTTACGAACCGTTAGCGAGATTTGTGGCTGCAGCCACTGCTAATAAACAGACAAACACCTATAGGAAGAACTGTGTGATTAATAAAAGAAAACTTAATCAATATTTGATATTTTTAGTACCTTCATGTTAAATCCAAAAAAGGTGACTGACTTCTAATGTAAATGTTAAGAGTTTATATACGAAAAGTCCAAGCCTTGGGCCCCCCTTTCTAATTGCTACAGAATCATCCGAGAGGGGCTCATCAATCCCATTTGTATTGCAATTCATACAAAAATATACTTACAATAGTTTTACCTAACTAATAATACAGCAATGGCTACCTTACATCATCAACGTCATTGATGTGAAATAAATCTTGTAAACAGTACATCTTCATGACCGTGGAACGTTAACAAAATAATTCCTTATTCTGTCATAACTTGTCTCTGTATAGAATAGAAATCGTTCAAAATAAACACACATGTGTGGTGTTTGTTTGGATTACAGTAATACATGATTTTCTCATTGCTGTCATTGCGATGTTTCACTTTCTTAAGTACTTTTTTAAAAACACAATAATTAAATTTGATGACAATCAAATGAATACAAGAACCTATTCTTTACAATTTGGTTACAAAACAGCCAAATATTGTGCAAAATATATGGACTTTTGTATTTTTAAAGTAAGGTCTAACACCTCTTGTCCAGCTTTCTTCCAGTTTTTTCTTCAGTTCTTCATTTTTTTTAACTATGATCGTAATTAACTTTCTCACGATGTATAAACGTTGATCTTCCTTATCACTTCCTGACTAAAGGAATAGTTAAATACTGGAAACAATTACTCATAAACTAATGAATCAAAGAAGGATTCGATAATTCAGATGAAAATCAATATCGTTGGAAGAATTTAGGGGTAGCTGGTCATTTGTACTTAAACTTGGCTTAATCATAAGTGTAGATTATGTAAATATGTTCTATACTAATCTAAAACCAGACTTTGATAAGCTGTTTTTGATCCGCTCTTATGGTTTTACAAAGATTTACATTTCTCCTCAATACACTAAGAAGTTTGAAAAATTATAAACATTAAAATATTATCGATTTCAATAAGACTGATATCTTGAATTTGTTGTAATAATCTTTGACTACTTATCGTTATTTAATCTCATTTTGATATTTATCAATATTTTTAATAACAATGGAGCATAGTATCTTTCTAGGCGAATGTACTTTAGTGAAAGTAGGAAGATAGAGATGGTAGACGAATAAGAAAAGTGTAAATGAAGCTAAACATTAACGTTATTACAACAATTAAGCTACAATAATAATGATAAAATTAAACAACAATAGGTCGTGTTTTAATAATTTAATTTATTTTTAACGAACATTAAAATTTTTGTTTATTTACAGTAAAAATTATAATTTCAGGTAAAAGTAGGCAGAAAAGCGGAAGTCGATACTCTCACCACCAACCTGTAACAAAATTATATAAGACTGTTAGAAAAGGTAGCCTAATTCTAAGCAAGTAAGCCTCTATTGTGGTCTTTTCATTATTTTGACAACTTCATTGTTTGGTTATAAATTTACAAAATGATATTATCAGTTCTGTAATCATTTGGCATAACCAGATACTGGGATTGTCAAAAATGAGAGAAATTCAACTATAAAATCGTACCGTGTCCGCCATAACCTCTTCTATAGTAGCCTCCTCCATAGCCACCCCCGTAGCCTCCTCCATAGCCACCCCCGTAGCCTCCTCCATAACCTCCTCCGTAGCCACCACCGTAGCCTCCACCATAACCTCCTCCGTAGCCACCATAACCTCCATAGCCGCCTTTAATCACTTTAATAACGGCAACCCCACCGTGTCCGCCATAACCACCGTATCCTCCACCAAATCCGTAACCGCCGCCGTAACCTCCATATCCTCCTAAATATCCGGCTACAATGAAAATTTTTTTATAGATAAATAATTTTTTATTTTATTTATTGATAAACTACCATTAGCCAAAGATATTAAAATAGCACAAAATACAAAAACACAAATTGTTGTCTTCATTGTTGACCAACTGATTTGTTTCTGATTTTTTGGTCCATTTCAACATTGTATTTATATATATAACAAAAGTCCACCACCTTGAAAAATAATTGACTGTATTGTATTACGACCCCTTGATTGTGCAATACTGGAAAAAACACAGTCTGATATATGTTTCAACAATTGGTGAAATTTACATAAACACAAAGAATACATCGAAATGGTAATAAAGAAAGCAACAAACTGGACGACCATGGTCTTTAAGATTTGTGATTTTTGGTCAGTATCTGATTAAATTGCAAAATAAATCATCACACAGTTTGTGTTCCGTTATTCTTTGTTCGAAAATGTCACCTTAATTGTAAAAGTATTGCCTAATAATGGTCCATTGATTAGAACACGCGATTAAGTATCACAAATTATATTGAAATGGTAAAATATCCGATTTCATTAGTTCAAAGAGTTAGAGAACCAGAAGCTAAAAAACATTTACATCCCTGACAAAGGAACCTTTAGGAAACACTTACTACTTATTTTCAAGTGCCAGTTCTATAAACAACCGCTAATTGTCAATTAAAAAATACTATATTGTTATCGTACTGTCATTAGTGGTAATTCTACCAACTGTGCCGATAGTGCGTCGCTCAGGGGCGGCCAGTTTTTGGGGTCAGATGCCTTGGCTTTTTTTTTCAAAATGAGCTTTGTAGAATTAGGAAAAACGGCTTTTTATTCAGGCCAACTTCTGAAATCGCCCACTCTTTAACCAGTATACACAATTTTTTCTTTTAAGTACTCTGTATATTTTTGGTGAAGCTGCCAACCGTCCCACATCTGTTCCTGTTGTGCCCGGCTACCAAAATATCCAACAAAAATAAGTATTGAATCGCACAGTAGCAAGAAATACGATTTTAAGAGGCAATGACTTGCTGTGATTACAATTTTGAACTTTTTTTAATCCACCCCAAAAAAAAATCGCCTGAATTTTGGGCCGTTCCACATTAAGGTTTGCTAAAGTGGGCCACCCTAATTTTTGGCTTACAATGGTGTGAAGAAAACAAAAACAAAAACAATGATTCATTGTTCATTAAGACCAGACCTAATGTTTAAACAAAAGCGTAGGTAGCCACATGTTAACCTCATGTTTTTCGTAAACAAACACAAACTTTCTCTCTCTATATGCGAAATTTCAAGGTTAACAATGCTCTCTTACCTGTAGTTGTCTGTTTTTGAATTCCGCGACACATTGGAATTCACCGATCTGGCTAAATATTAGATTTTTTCATTAACGAAACCCACCTGTTGACTCTGTTGAGACATTATTTAAGTCGATTATCTCATTGTTGATTAATCTGTGAGTTTGGATGACAATTGTTGCTCAACTATCAATCATCTAGACGTATTTAGTAGATTGTTTAAAGGTTTACAGTTTCATCAAAACGTTTACTACTTTCTATTGTCTTATTTCGACTTACTTATCCAAAACGTACAAGTAATATTACAGATTTTAATTTAATTTAACCATAGGGTTGTGTTTACCCTTCTCGGGGGTTTTGATCGTTGTAAGTTGTGGGTTAGAATATAGTTGCCACTTTTCCAAAGCCCTTATATCAGAGTAGTCTCAGACTATCGCTCCAACCGGTGTAATCCGACCCTGTTCAAACTCAAGTGGCCCTCTTAAATGCTAATCGGTTTATCAAATGATAAATATTTGCCAATGGAAAAATGACTTTGTAACGCCTGCCTCGTAAGCATTTAAATCTCACAAATTCTATTGTTTTGTTTATTTTTTCCGAAATTTTCCAATACTCATAGTTACAATTGAAGAATTCGAAATTCGATTTGCTCGTAATGAACTTACCTAGTTCTTTGTTAAAATCTATGAGAGGTCAGTTTTAGAATAACAAATTAGTTAGGCAATAGATAAGATGATTAAGGTGAATTGTTATAGAGATTTCATAATTTACCCAACACTCATGAATTTTTTTTTTAGGAAAACCACTTGCAATGGAAATAAATTTCGTAATTTTTCAAGAAAATTTATTTACCGAACAATTTTCAATAATAATTTTTAAAAAAAAAACAATTTACAAATTACAATAATAATTTATTTGAACACAGATAATTCTGGCATTTACCACCATCCACCTGGAAGAATTTTTCCTAAATTATTAGAAAAACAATAAATTCGTAAAAATTCGTATTTACCTCCTCCTGATTTCCAGCCGCCGCCATAACCGCCACCATAACCACCGCCATATCCGCCACCATAACCACCACCGTATCCGCCGCCTCCACCGCCGATCACTTTGATAACACGAATACTGCTGCCGCCATAGCCGCCGATACCACCAGATTTCCAACCGCCTCCGTATCCACCACCAGAGCTATAACCGCCTCCGTATCCACCGCCGGATTTCCAGCCGCCTCCATAACCACCCAAACCGCCGCCGTAGCCGCCGCCGTAACCACCACCGTAGCCGCCGCTCAAATAACCGGCTTCGCTGAGGGTAGCGATGATTACAAGTATAACAACGCAGAGAAATGCCTATAGAAACAGATTTTTATTACCATGGTAGTTAAATTTATCAACAATTTCTTACCTTCATGTTTGTTAGTGGACTAAGAACTGATTTACCCTTTTCCGTTTTCCATAAGATTTATATAGTTTTACAAAAGAACCTTGGAACTGGATTCGATCATCCCCTCTCGTGGTTAATCTGAAATAATTAACATTTATACCACTATTCCAACAATGGGTACAGTGTATTTCATAATAAAGTTTTAATTAAATTATGAATAATTGTGCTATAATCACGGAATTATTCAAGGGAAAAATTGAGGCATTTCCTTGCAACATTTACGAAAATTTCGGCACTCACAATCGACCCTCAACAATCTTGAATTAAGTCAAACAGATGGCTCACGGTCATGTCCTCCTAAACTTTTAACTTAATTGGATTGTAACAGCATAATGTTTACGAAATTATTTCCTGTAATATTGCTGATTAATTAGTCTAAAATCCTAATTATCGATCAGATTCTTATCATAATATTAATAAAAAACAATTACTTTCGATGACATTTGGATTTATTGGAAAGTTGTATGTGATAAAAGTGTCGCTTATTGGAAAAATTTAGAACAGTCTTATTTTTTCAGCAATAAAAAAAAACTTATTAATTAATAGTTGATCGATGGAAAAAATTTCTAATTTGCAAAGAATCTGCTATGATGAAGTAATGTTCTTTGCAAAATTACAAAAAAAAATAAAACATAATAAAGGAAAGCCTCAAGAAAGGAACTATCACAAAAGCCGGTTTTTACGAAATTAACCATTCCAAGCATTACACTTTTTTCTTGCAAGTAAAGGTAAATAAACTCGTACAATATTAATTACTATCATTTATGAATAATATTGTAAGGGTGCCCCGGGCAAAAGTTAATATTTATAATTAAATTAATTGTAAATATAACAGAACGTAGACTCGCCGTCAGCATCCCTTTTAAGGTCGCTCATACTAGTAGTACGACTATTTGGCACACTAACATTTACCAATTTCCCCAATTACCAGGGCCGGCCCTGCGGTAGAGCGAATAGAGTGGTCACTCTAGGTGCTGGATGAGAAGCGGCGCCAAAATCGAATCGTGAAAAACAAAATTCTCAATTAATTCATTATTTAACAATAACTGAATTCTAACTGATTCTAAAGGTGTCAATCGAAGGGCGCTGACTGAGAATTTCGCTCCACCCCAATAAAGGGCCTGCGCTGCCTATTACACCCCTGTAATAGTTTGCATTTAAACGAGATTACATAACAGCCTGATATTTATTCTAAACAAATTAACGTATATTTTTATTTTTATTATTAATGAACATAAGAATTTTATGGGACATAATTTGAATAATTCTTTCACTAAATCATTTGAATGATAATCATGTGAAACATTGTTTGTTCTTATCAACAGTAAATTGAAAATAGTTCAATTATTGTTTAAAATCATCGGTGCTTGTATGGTTTTTCGTAAAAAATCCTTGATCATTTTTACGAAAAATTGTATTGTCTATAGAGATGATTTTTTTTCATGACAGAAACGTTTATTGTTTTGTGTATTGTTTTTTTTTTTGTATTTATTTTATAATTTTTCAATAGTGAAAGCCGACTGCCCTTGGGAAATCTCAGCATTGACCTATGTTGATCTTCAATCAAAACTATCATTATATCATATTTACCGCAATTATTACATCAAAACGATTTAGTTAATTTATTGATAGATGGGCTTCTAATGATTGTTAATATTTCACTGTTGTTTGTTTGATAAAGTTGGCAAATTTATTGCAATAAACTGGAAAAATTGTCTGTTTCGATTGATAATAAATTTATGTACAAGAGAAGGAGAATTTCAAGAAATATTATTAAATGTCGTTGTAAAAGCGTAGGAAGCAAAAAAAATTCAGAGGAAATTGTTGACCTCATTTCAAGCATCTCTGGGATCATAATCTTCACTTTTGAATGTGTGGAAAAACCTTCCTTTGTGTAGTGTACTCAATCTATTTCAACTAGCTCGACTTGACTTGAAGGATATATGAAGAGAAATTCGCTTGTCAACCATGCACACGCTCGACCAGTTAAATATTAGAAATGAATTTGATTATATTACCGACTATAAAAGTGAAAAATCTACATTTATAATTTATATTGTAGCTTCATTAATCTGACGGTCCAGACAGCTAAGAGCAATTTAACATCTGACTCTTTAATTTCACAGACGTAGCGAAAGAGAGACAAAAACGGAGAAAGTCAGCAGTGGTCTATTATAAACTCTCGTTAGTTTTTTTGTTGAACCATTAGAGATCATGTATCTGTCTTGATCTTTCGCCAAATCCCAATTGAGTATTCTAGACAGGCCGGTTCAGCTTCCCTCCCTCAATCTCGACTTAACGTTGACCTTATCGACTGCTTATACATACATACATAAAGAACCGAAGATGAACCAGGCATGTACTAACATATTCGGTTCCTTATTCCCGATTTAACATAGTTTGTGACTCGTTTTACTTGGTTACATATTTAAGTGCGCCTTCATTGAAATGCGCTCCATGTACAGGATGGTCCATTTTCGATGGTATTCAAGGTAAACTCCTATAAGCAGTGATCCGACAAAATAACTGATGGCACATTCTCGTGGTACTTTTTTAGGACTATAAGGTTGGTTGATGGCAAGATCGGTCTTAAGTTGCGATTAACGACCGGAAGTTGAACAGGGCCTTAATCACTCTTTGCTTGATATTTGGAAATAGTGCAAAGAAGTCGAAAAAAATACGTCGAGAATACGTTGAAAAGCATAATTCCTAATAAATTATAAAATTTGCAATATTTAATTACAACATGCATTTTAATTATTAACGTGCATACACTTTCATATGTGTTACGTTATGTCGATGCTCTAATTTTTTTGTTTTTCCATTAAAAAGCAAAATAAACATTTCTAACTTTTACATCCATCAACTACTTCCAAACCAAAACGACTCATTCACCCTTCTATATGCCACAGAATTTTGAAATATACACTCGTATAGAACAATATCAATTTCACTGGTAAATTGGAAAGATTTTGTAACAAGGACCAGTATAGGCGCTCCTTTAAATGAAATCACTTCGAAATATTGTTGAAATATCTTGATTAATTAGGTCGAACAAATAAACGTTTATTTCATTTTTTAGAAAATAATCAATTATAGCTTCACCTATACGTTTTCCACAATTCATTGACAAAGTGTTAATTTTTCGGCAATAACAGATAAACATCTGGTTCTTCATCTCACATACCCCACATTATGTTGAATTTGTCCTTTCATGTCGGAAGAGTTTTCATTTTTTGTTGATCTATAGGAAATCATCAAAATTTATGTAAATTGCCGTATTCATTGGAAATATTTCACTACCGTTGTAGATAAAGCAACATTAAAACCTTATACTGCGTCTATTTTAACATCATCAACTCAACTTTATACTGATAAAAGCAGCAACAGTAGATATCGTGGTTTTAGATTTAGCCCAATTTATGATCTGATAGGTACCAAAAATTCAATTAATGTACTCCAAATTCGAATTATCGCGATTTGAGAATGAAGCTACTCATATTATCAGTGACAAAACTAAGATTGCCTTTCATCTAGGACTAAAACAAATTGTAAAAGGATTGATAAGGACCTATTGGAATTACATGTTAAGAGCTGGACGATGAAAACCTAATTAATCTTGAAAGAAAACTTGCTGAAGGTGCTCAGATCGAAGATTCCTGTACACACTCCATTGTTAACAACCAGAAAATTGCTCTATTGTCATCGCCAAGTCGGCTAAATCAAAATAGACAATGTATATACAATTATAGACGAATTTTCTTACGGGGTGTCATTGTAATTAAGTTTTACTGTATTAAACAATCACTTTAATCAACTCTAATGGAATCGTTATTTTCAATGACTAATAATGAAGAATTTTCATATGCTTTTGGTGGCCTCCTTTTCAATAACAAATTGTAATTAGGTGTGATATACGGAAATGACTAGAGATTTTAGAAAACTTATGCAATAATAATAAAATAAAACAGTGCAGAATTGTAATGAGACCTGCCACTTTCTCAATTATTAAATGTGAATTAATATGCAAGCACAATAAAAAAATTAATGTTAACGATTCAGGCCAGACTATGGGTCTTTAATTAAAGAAATTTTGGGTAAATTTGATGATTTCTCTAAAAATAATTTAACCAATTAGCAACTTTTCCATTTTCCATGATTAATAAATAAAAATTGAACTTTAAAGAGGAAAATTGCATTGCAGTATAAAACTAAATTGTTCTAAATGTCTATCGAAATATCCGGTGATCGTTCATTGGTATTACCGGTAAAGGGTAGAAAAACATCGTGATTTATGGTATTATAAAAGGTGAATGGCTATTTAAAATTGTAAGTACTGCTACAGTAAAGATCTCGATTTTAATATATCTACTTCGTAATAAATTACAATCTACATACAACAAATTTCAGTGAAAGGAGTCTAAAGATTACAGAAAAAAAAATGATTCGATTTCATAATAGTAAACTGATTATTATTTAACCAAAATTATTTATTTACTAAATATGGGACTTTAACAAACAATAATTAATTAACGCGTGTATCATTTCGGTGAGAACTTCAACACGTTTTTGTGTAAAATAATACAATGTTTCTCATAAATTTATTACTTCACAATAATAAACAAAATATAACATTTGAATGAATGGATATGGAAAGAATAAAAATAAAATGTTTAGAATTGTAAATTACGAATTTCAATATGATTTATTCTAAATTAAAATATAAGATTTCGTAATGTTTGGGTCATTTTCTTCTCTGATATTATTGATATGTTGGTGTACAGGACCGGCCTTAAAAAGTCTCACGCTCTGTGGACGAGAATTTTTTCTCCGCTACTATTTCACGAACAAGTGCTTGACTTCAATCACCTAACTATTTAAATTATTTATTCTATTGATAGTAGATACTGAAATCAAATAAACCAACCAAAGAAAGTGTGATATTAATAAATGATGTACAATTTCATCTTCATGGAAATAATCAATGAGACTTTATACAACGCACTATATAACATTGATAATATGATCAATAATATCGTTGGCAATGTGGGCCCTAAATTCCCAGTTTAAATATTATCTTTTCTTAGAATAACTTCGCTTCCACAACTGATTGAAAGATGGGAGAGTCACTGTACAAAACGGTTTTTTTATCAATGCTCAAAACCCAATGATCTATATGAGTTCTCGAAGGTACCTAGCTCTAAGGCGAATAAAACTGATTTGTTGGAACGTTGATATAGAAAGAAAGTGTGTTTTGTAAACATTACAATAATAATCCTGAATTAGAAAAAAAACTGTTTGCTGCTCCTGGATTGCTTGGGCCTCACCCTCCCGCCTAAAGCCGGTTCTGTTGGTGCATTATTAATCACAAAAATCTTCTGTCTACAACTGTTTGTTAATATAAAGAAGAGAATGATTACAACATTTTACAATTTACTAATAAACGTACAATTTAATAGTTTCGATAGAATAACCTTTAGCAATTTTTGTTGTTTTCGTTTTGTTGTTTTATTACTCATTTTATATATGTTTGAATCGTAGGAAAATTGTTTTGATCGAAGGAGATCCACTTGGCATTTAGATAATTTTTATTTTTTCGTTTTCTCTCTATAACATATACATATAGATATGCTGTTTAATTATTAAATATTGAATGTTTTATTGTTATTATTCTTATTAATATTGTTATTTATCGATCGGCAAGACAAAATTCTTAATTCTGTCTTATATTTGTGTGTTAAATAGAATATAGAAAGATTAGAAAGCTTGAAGTATTATTGACGAGGAGGAAAAGGAAATGTCACCATGATAAACACGATGTGAAGACATTACAAAACACGATTACAGGACAGAGAAATTCAGAAAAAAAAAACAATAATATAGATGTAATTCAGATAATTAATGAGAATTTCTAATAGTCTTCTACAAATTTCTATCTTGATTACCCACCAATTCCAGTCAAGTTATCAAAGATAGACGACGAATTTGTTGCAAAAACTAAAGATATGAACGATAGATTTTCTTAAAATGTTACTCTAACAGCAGTAAAAGAAATCTTGTCCAAATATGAAAGAAAACGTGAAGAACTCAATGTTTTCCAAAGTTTCTGTTGCTTTTTAGCAAATTTGCAGCTACAAAATTCTGTATTTTTTGTTCCAACTGGAAGTCCCGTAAGGCGACCGAAATCCCAAATCTTATGCTTGTGTTCATCTACCACGTGGTAGAAACGGTACCGTTTCTTAATCTTGCTCCCTAGATGTATACCAAAGTTGTGATCCCAGTGATAACATACTCCGCACTGGTATCGTGGCATAGAGCTACGACCAAGGCGAATATGCAGAAGCTGTGCAGGATACAGAGAATGGCCTGCATAAGTATAACGGGGGCAATGTCCACCACCCCAACAGCAGCGATGGAATTAATGCTGGGACTCAGTCCCCTACACCTTGTTGTGGAGGCAGAGGCAACGGCTGCTTCTTATCGCTTGAAAACAAATGGGTTAGGGAGAGAGACCGTTTTCAAAGGATCTCATACCGAAATCCATCGGAAAAGAGACAATGTTCCTGCCCTAAGAATATCGTCTGACAGAATCAACACAGTCTATCGATTCAACAGGAACTTCAAAGTAGAAATACTAGAAGGGGAAGGATTGATGGACAAGGGAGAAAACACGGATCGAGGAGGAAGCGTTTGGCACACAGACGGTTCCAAGACGACCGTGAACACAGGAATAGGGGTAGTGGGGCCCAAGCATGAGGAGGCAATTTCTCTTGCGCTGGGAAACGATTGCTCCATATTCCAAGTGGAATTAATAGCTATAATGACCTGTGCACAGGTCATGTTGTGGAGGAACTATAGAAATAGAAGCATCCACATCAAAACAGACAGCCAAGCAGTGCTCAGGTCACTGAGGGCTGTAGAAATAAAATCCAGACTAGTGCTGGAATGCTTCGAAATACTGAAGGAGCTTGCTGAACATAACAAGGTGATCTTGAAATGGGTGCCAGTTCATCAAGGGTTCGAAGGAAATGAAAAGGCGGACCTTTTGGCGAAAGAGGCCGCCAAAACAGCTCTAATTGGACCTGGACCCTCATGCGGGATCGCTTATGC
>JAZBGY010000198.1:74839-90279 GCA_037414755.1 Lydus trimaculatus | reverse complement strand
GTTTTCAATTATCAACATCAATAGCAGCATTATCATTGATTGCATTAGCAACATTAATGGGTATACCAAATCCATTAAATGCTATGCAAATATTATGGATTAATATTATAATGGATGGTCCACCGGCTCAAAGTTTAGGTGTTGAACCAGTTGAGAAAGATGTTGTAAAACAGAAACCACGCAATACAAAAGAACCAATGATAACACGTAAATTGATTGTTAATGTTTTATTATCAGCATTATTTATTATTGCTGGTACTTTATGGGTTTTTAAAAAAGAAGTACAAATTTGTTCAATTATTTGTTTGATTTATTTCTAATTTTTGTTGTTTTTTTTTTATAGATGAGTTCTGAAGGTATAACAGCAAGAGATACAACAATGACATTTACATGTTTTGTATTTTTCGATATGTGGAATGCATTATCATGTCGTTCACAAACAAAAAGCGTATTCCAAATTGGTTTATTTACAAATCGTATGTTTTTAATTGCTGTAACATTATCAGTAATTGGACAATTATTAGTTGTTTATTTTCCACCATTACAACGTATATTTCAAACAGAAGCATTAACATTAATGGATATGGTATTTTTAACAACATTAACATCATCTGTATGGATATTTTCAGAAATTAAAAAATTAATTGAACGTTTTATTGAACAACAAGGCAAAGGTGGTAAACGTTCACCATTAGAATATGTATGACATAAGGGGGGGCCTGGGGTGAAAAAATGTCGCTATGATTAGCTGCTTTTTTTTTGTAAAATGAAAAAAAGTAAGATTTCTTTTTGGTAACATCCATTTCCCCCCTCTATTCAATTAGGGCCCCCCCTTTTTAATGTGCAACACAACGATTACTATCTTTTTCGAAAAATAAAAATGGTGGCTTTACCAGCTCAACTTAAAGTTATGAGTTTGTGAATTCACCAGAATTGTTGCATGATTCGTTAGAAAATAAGCAAAAAAAATCAAATTTATTCGATTGTTTTTATTAGATTTTTTGTTTAATTTCTCATTGTTTGCACATTTTAAAGGAATAATTATTTTAAAATGTTTATAATAGCAGCTAATTATTTATTTATTCCAATGTTTTACTCAGGAGGAGTTTATTTATATGTTTGTCATCTTTTACACTTTATTGTTTTAATTTAAAATCCTGCAAACAGGTTGACACAGTCCATCTAGGAATATTGGAGAAACTACAAGAAGCGTGACAGTCTTCGTTTGGTTTGAAAAGAGATAGCTTTAGACTGGCTTATGTTCCTAGATGAAATGTTTCAACCGGTATACCACCATCATACATGTGTAAAATTACAATTTTTCAATGTTTATCATATAAGATCTCTAAATATCACCAAATTTTTTTATGAACAATTTTATTGCATATCACATTAAAAAAACGAATCAATCATCAAGCTTATCATTTATACTTTTTGTTTTTGTTTTTTTTTTTGTTCATGGGTTATAGTAATGATTAGAAATTATAAACAATATAAGCAATTTTTGTAGGACAACTTTTAAATGTTAAACAATTCCAGCACTAAAGTGCCCGCAATGTATGTATTTTTCAAACATAATCTAAATGTAATTTCTTAATGGTTCTGTGATACACTACTAATTAAGTTGTTTTGATATTATTTGCTTGTGTCTCTTTATGTGTGTGCGTGTATATACGTAAATATAAATATACACGATCAAAATAATAATAATAATAATAATAAAACAAGAGAATGGACACGTATGGATAAACTATAAGATTAATATTTATTATCTCCTAGAAAAACTTAATCCATTTCCTTACAAGTTTATCGTGTAAATGAGGTGACCTCAATTTTTTGCTTTGAATAAACAATGAAGACCTATTAAATGATCAATATTTTTGTAGATTAACGTCTTCTAAGCAAACATGCACGTTCTAGAAAACTTGATTTATAAAAATGCAGATTTTGACGAATTTACAATTAAATCGATTAGTTCGAGTATTATTTTTGAAATAAACCACTAAAAATCGACATGACAGACAATAATAAATGAATAAATAGCAAAAGCTAAGTTTACAACTCTCTATTACTGTACAGAAGTTGGAAAATAATCAATATTTAGAAGGACAGAAACATTGTTAGTTTAATATTAAACCACCTGCCTTGTAGGCGGTTGGTTGGTCGGTCGGTTTTGTACAGTTTACATTTAACTAGCAACAAACCCAATATTTTTATTTATTTATTTATTTTTCGTTAATTTCGTCTTCATTTAGTATGAATCGTTATATCACATTACATCAATTAGGCGATGGTACATACGGATCTGTAGTACTCGGTCAAAGGAAAGACACCGGTGAGAAAGTGGCAATTAAACGAATGAAACGGAAATATTACTCATGGGATGAAGCGATGAATTTACGAGAAGTTAAGGTAATATTGATTAATTTGTCAAAATTGTAGTTTTATTATGTTATTGATTATTGTGTAGTCATTAAAGAAGTTGCACCATTCTAATGTTGTTAAACTTAAAGAAGTCATCCGTGAAAATGATGTTTTATATTTCGTTTTTGAATATATGCAAGAGAATTTATATCAATTAATCAAAGATCGACGTGTCCCATATCCAGAAGCTACAATACGAAACATGTTGTACCAGGTAAATCAATTGATAATGATGATGGATGATTTTTATCTATCAAGGTCTATAAGTATATTGTTGATTTTTTTTTTGTATTTATTCTATAGATATTACAAGGTTTAGCTTTTATACATCGGCATGGTTTCTTTCATCGTGATTTAAAACCGGAAAATATCCTATGTTCAGGACCGGAATTGATAAAAATCGCCGATTTTGGTTTAGTACGTGAGATACGTTCACGTCCACCATATACAGATTATGTATCAACTCGATGGTATCGTGCACCGGAAGTACTATTACATTCAACAATTTATAGTAGTCCTATCGATTTATGGGCAGTTGGTTGTATTATGGCTGAAATTTATACATATAGACCTTTATTTCCTGGTACTACTGAAACTGATCAATTATATAAAATTTGTGCTATTTTAGGCACACCTGATAAGGTATCTCAAATTCGATTATATTATTGGAGATTTGTTGGAATTTATTGAATTTTTTTGTAGAAACAATGGCCGGAAGGTTATCAACTAGCTGGTGCTGTTGGTTTTAAATTTCCATATTTTACAAAAACACCACTCGGTGATGTTGTACCACAAGCCACAACTATAGCAATTGATCTAATGGAAGGTTTGTTAGATTGGAATCCCACATTACGGCCGACTGCACAATCCGCCTTAAAACACCAATATTTCCAGGTTTATCCATAATTATTTTTTAGATTAATTGATTTAATAAATGTGATTTAGGTCGGCCAACAAGCTTATAATGCGGTTCTCCAGAGTACGCTACGTCAAAATCAAATAAATAACAGTTATTCTAATAGTAATCTTCAAATACCACCGCCAGCACCACCACCATCATTACCAAATAATAATCAATCATCAAATCAACACGTACAAGTGACACAAACAAAAAATCAATATAATCATCCAACAAATATCCAACCGTCTGTACAAATCAACATTCAATCATTAATAAAACCTGTACAAAATAACGATAAACAACAACAACAAGCCCCTATTGTTTACAGTTTCGGACAATCAGATTATGCAAATAAATACATTTTAAATAATTCAAAATTGAATCGATCATCGGCACGTATGTTACAACAAAATAATAAAAAACTCACATGGGGTCTAGATGGTGGTTTAGATTATACTGAAGATGATTTTGCTGATATTTTAGGGTAATTTAATTCAAATTTATGAAACAACAAAAATATATATAAAAATTTGACTATTTGTTCAAGAAGTAAAATTAAACTACATGGTACTACCACTAATACAACAACAACAACAACAACTAAAAATCAACAAATTAAAGAGAATAAAATCAATTTAAGTCATTATAATTTACAAGATATTTTAGAACCGTTAGCTAAAGCTAGTGCTGGTACTGTAAGAAGTCAATATTTGAGTGTTTCACGGTATGTGGCCGGTCAACCGTCTGGTGTACGTCGAGATTCGAATATCACTCTATTCCCAAATAAATCAAGTATTTTTGCATCTTTTTTTTGTGTGTTGTTATATTGATTTTTTTGTATTTTTAAAGGTAAAGTAGAATTACCACAAATATGGAATGATCCATTATCGGGAATAGCATCCGGTAGACAACGGACTATTGAAAATTTAAGTACCTCAACTTATGATTGGACAGCCAAGTTAGTTTTTAATTAATTTACAATTAAAAATAATGAATTTTATTTGTTTTTCTTTCTAGATATTTTAAATGATAGTAGCCGTACATTTTTCAATAGTGGACATATCTGTGATAGATATAACATATATTTTTTAATGTTAAATTCTTTAATTATAATAATCACGATTAACATAATTAAAATATACAAAAAAAACGAGAATCAGTCAATTTATTAGGAGAAAACTGACTTAAGGCAGATTGGGGCTGTCAATTTCTCTAATATCATTGGAAATTGCGTCAACGAGAAACACACAGCAGGATCTGTAAGAAGCAGTAACGGTCCGTCTACTAATTGCTTCTAGTTGTAGAGTTATTACCGCTTTTTACAGAGTCTACTGCGGTTTAGCTCTATCTTCAAGATTTCCGCTCTTCTAACTGTAGTTGTTGTGGTAGTGTTTGTTGTCGGAAAACCACATCAAATTCCGATCTACTACTATACGCTTCGTAATCGTTTTCAATGATTTCGTGTACGTCTTTCAACAACAATTGTTGTAGATCATTTCGTAATTTACGCAGAAACACCACCGTATATGCAATTAATTGTTTATCGGCTCGTGTAAGTGGTCGTTCCCACCAAATAGGATTATCACATTGAACGATTTCATCATCAAATAATTCCGGTAAACTGTAATGATAGATTAAACATGCAGAAAGACTTCTTGTGATATCTTCTGATTGATCTCCAGCTGAAATCATAGAATCAGCCACCTATATTAATAATACAAATTATTTAATGAATTTGTCCGATAATAATCTCGATTTAACTTAACCTGTGTATCAAATATATTATTGATTTTGATATGATAATGATCGACAAGATGATTATAGAGTAGTTTGCCATTATGGACGATTTTTGTTACATAAGGTGATTCGAGGATGATTCTCAATTCATTTAATGATTTTAACTTTAAAATATCGTAAATAAAAATCTCTTTAATTGTTGAAAGGGCTAATATACTCAAACTTTTGCCATTACCGTTCGTAATGCCTAATCCTACAACACCGATACTTTGGCTTTTAGTTAGCTTAGATAACGATGAATTGAAATTGTCGCCAGATGTGGTTATATAAACGTAATTCTCGACGATTTTCGTGAAGTTACTAAACTCAATTTCAGTTATTTTCAATTTCATTCCATTATCTTTGGGATTATTCTCGGAACTTGTTGAATATCGATCGTTTTCATCGTTTGATGATTGTGATGGGGAACATGATGCTGTAGTCTTTGCCTCAACTATATTGCTACTATTTGTTTGATTTGGCTCAGAAATACTCGCTGCTTTATTAGAAATATTCTTGATTTCTGTTCGTCGAAATATTAAGGGTATTTCTTCAAGTTTTCCTTCAAATACAACATTGCAAATTTCGATTAATTTCTCATCAAAATATGATACATTCCCCTTATAAATCTCTCCATTTTTCAATTCCACCTCTACAAGATCACCTTTATTAAACAAATTCGTCGACATTATTACTTGAAATATAGCTGAAAAGTGCGATTTTTCAAATTTAAAAAATAACTTCTCGAAAAAGTTATTTTAAAATAAAATGAGGTTATGTTGTATTGGTGACAAATCCAAAAACCCTAAAATATTAAGCTGTGTTCAGTATATCAAACTAGTCACATATTTGTTATCATGTAAAAAACTATTATTGTTGTAATTAGAAGTCCAGATCAATATCAGACTATTTACGAACGTTTATTATTATAGTTTTGTTTTGTTGTATTCGATTAATTTACGTATCATTCGTAATTTCGTTACTATTTGGATTTCTGAACGCAGTTGTGCACGTGATGCAAGGTGTCCTTGTCGTACTGTCATCTGTCGTCTGTCTTTTTAATTTTTGTGAAGCTTGTGGTCGCAGCATTATGACCGTTGATTAATTAACTAATTAATTAATTAAAAAGAATACCTTTCCAAATTAATTATTCTTTATCAAAATTAGCACAATGGAAATGATCTCATCTAAAGTTGCACTTGGTATAGCTGGTGTATGTGGTACATTATTTCTAGGTTATTGCATCTATTTCGATTATCAAAGACATAATGATCCTGAATTTAAAAAGAAATTACGTGAACGTAAGTCCCAATTTAATTAAAATTACATAATCATCATCAATGTTCTATTTTCTAATCAAAAAAAATTGGGTATAGGTCGTCGTGCAAAACGAATGGCAGCATCGTCTGGTAAACGTGCTACAGTTTTCCCAGATATGAGAGATTATGATGCTGTACAATTATTCTTTTTACAAGAAATTCAATTAGGTGAAGAATTATTAGCAGCTGGTGAAATGGCTGATGGTATTGATCATTTTGCTAATGCTGTAGCTGTATGTGCACAACCAAGTGATTTATTAAATTTATTACAACAAACATTAAAACCGGAAGCTTTCAAATTATTAATTGAGAAATTACCATCAGTAGCACCTAGGATTGTTAAAGCAGCACCAACTACTGTCTTACAAGAAGATGATGTTGAATAAATCAAACAATATTAAATAGTAATAATAAAAATAATAATAATAATAAAACGAAAGCCTTCACTAGTCTCATTTGTTATATATTAGATCATCTCTCATCTTGTGCTGAATTGTTATGAATTTTTCAATGTAACATATTTTTTTATTATTGTTGATTTCATTAATTTAAAACAATAAAAAAAAAAGAAAGGCAACATTTGTAGTAATCTGAATATGTATATTTATTGGAGGCATTCTAAAGTAAATTGTCTCTAATTGTAAAATATAACAAAACTTCTGATTATATTTTTGTAATTGCAAGTTGATCAGAATTGTTAGAATACGTTTAGTAATTGCTAAAATTAAACGAAATATATTTCAAATTTAACCAATTTGATTATTCCCAAAGTTGATCAAGTAGAAATACTGTGAAACGTTTTTATTTTGTATTTGTAAGACAAGTGTATGTTGAGACTACCAGTACATTATCAAGTGTTACTTGTTCAAGTTGGCTTGTTTGATATGAGTGCGAAACACTTGAACAAGTAAGCCTTGATAGTGTAATCGTATCCTTAGAATTGTTGAAATGTTCCACAAAGTATTGTGAATGTTTTTATCTTTATTTTGTAGTACATTTGATAATAAGAGCTCTTACAAAAGACTAACGGTCCAAATGCATTTTCTAAGACGTGAAATCGTAAAGAAATCGGTGGCCATTTGAGTTTCTATCCTGGGACTACATGCTTTTCGGTGGTCAGCACTGTAAGCAGTTTAAAAGCTAAAAACTGTAGCATAAAGAACCACCTTAAAAGTGTTGTAATTCTTGTAGAATAATGTGTTCTCTCTTAACAAACACAATGTTAGGAATATTTGTGTCCAATTTAACAGGTGGGATTGCTGTACAAATATGTATTCATGAGTGGGTGTTATTAGCTAAAGTTTCTTAACCGCCTATTTTACTCTATCTCAAAAACTCTTAAGACTGGTTAATTGCCGTTTTCAATGTATTAAAGCTAGACATTTACAGTTTAATTGGTAGGACTATATTCGCCTCTTGTAAGACCTTTCGACTCAGCAGGTGAGCTTGTACCGTTTGGAGGTGGCCACTGTAGGCTCTTCTGGTAGTGTTCCACCATCCAGTGCCAGATTAAACCTAATGGGATATCCTAAACCAGCGAAATCTTGGGGCATCTTCCCTACCTACATTCGTAAATTCATCAACCCACAATTTTATCTACAAAACAAACATTAATAGTTACTAGGCTGAAAAATGTACGTTTTGTGTACCAAGAGACAATTGCGGCCTTTGCCAAAAATCTCGAAATGGCCGAACGAGTTTCGCAGCCGAAGTGTATGCCTACATTTTTATGCAACCCACAATATCGAGTCATTTCACATGTTATTCTTTTGTTCATTTCCTAGTACGTAGCGGCCGTAAAACTAGTGTTACGTCCGTTTCCAATGGCAACCAAGACTAGTTCAAAAAAAAAAATGTGTTTTACCACTTGAATTTCAGTCAACTGATTCGGAAAAGTACTTAATTTAGATCGGTTGATCGAAAAAAATATTATTAAAAAAATTTCTTTCAAGATCAAATCAATATTACTTTATCCATTATCGCGGGGCCCCTAAAAGGCATGGAGCCCATAAACTGCCGCTTACTCTGCCTAACGGTTAATCTGGCACTGCTACAAGTTCTACAGTAGACCGAGAACGATAGATCGGAGCGAGTATAGTCCTACAGATTGGACTGTGAATGACTAGTTTTAGATGGCATTAAACTGTATAAGAATTAGACAAATTCTGTTCTAACATTAAACGCAAATATTTATTGATAATTCTAATAATTCACAACAGTTTATATCGTCACAATTAATATTTGAAGAATAGTGTGTGTGGAATTAGGTAGAAAAATATTGATTGTTGCTTAAAGATTCAAACATTAACTCTATAAATATGAATAGTTGTTGATCTAAAGGTGACATAAATTCAATTCAACAAAATAAAGCGGCCACAATTGTATACATTAAGCATCAAGAGCAAACAACAACAAAAATCTCATTTCTCTTCATACAATTTCGGTAATTCAGCTTCCAATCGAACAACTTTAATATTAGAAATCAATTGCCATTCATCCCTACTATTTTTAACATTATTATTATTATTATTATTATTATTATCTTTGATCATATAACTACTAGAATAACTAATCAATTCTTGACTACCATCTTGATCTAAATCAGCCACTAATATTGAATCGATTTGATTTTCTAATGTTGGTTGGCAAATACGTTCATTTTTAATTTGTTGTAACCAACATAATTGATGTATTTCAGCTAAACTAGCATTAATTACATAAACACTAGTCTCATTGAATGTTATCAAAATTATCTTTTCATTAATCAAATTGATAAAATACGTATCATTCTTTCCATTATTATTATTAGTAGAAGAAGAAGAAGTGCGAGTTTTAGTATCTTGCCATTGCCATATTTTCAATATAAAACCATTAATATGACCCTTAAATGATTTCAAATTCGTTTTAGTTGATTGAAATTGAAATGATTTCGGTGTCATTATATAAGCATTATTATAAGGCCAAATTTTCTTTTTCATTGTTGTTTTATCGAATAATTCAATATTGGCATTACAATTTGGACAATTACCGGAATTGTTTATAATTAATTCACGATTACCGATCGAAAATTTCCTATTATTATTATTATTAACTTTAACAAAATCTTGTTCAACATCTACAAGTTGGATGTTGTAAGAATTATTGTGATATTTCCTACGAACATCATCAATTGTTATTTGTTTATAGATAGAATTATCATTTGTTAAACAATTGAAGATGATATTGTTGTTATTAATTAGAAGATCATGTAATAACGGGCAGGATTTGATGATGATATTTAACAGTGCCTGTCCTGTATGGCCACAAATCAACATTAAATTATTGCGTTGATAGATCGATAATAATTCTTTAACTTTATCATTATTGAAATCAGGCAGAGCTATTGGGAATTCTAGATTATTGATAGATTTACGTTCTTCATGACTATGTGCATGCCATACAACTTGTCCTGAAATTGTTTCAATACTCTTCAAACCTCTCTCATCCAACATTAAACAATCATTAATACCATTCAGATCAATATCAATAATTGAACAATCTAAATGTAATGGTGGAACCTCTTGTCAGAAATACCAAGCAACCGATCCACTAGTACCCAAGAACGATACAGCACCATTATTTAGTATTGATGATGGTGATGATTGTAGTTTACCATGAAATAGAATAGCTAAATTTAAATTATTTTGATTTAAACCATGTACTAAATTGATTGGTCCTTTTAATTCAATATCATCTTGTTTGTTCTCCCAATTTGTTGTTTTAACATTACATGTTTGTGGTAATGAACATGGTAATATCCATAGAAATATTATAATCGGTAGAAAACATAAAATAATCGATAATATAAATGCGATTTTACGTAATAATGACATTTTTGGTGGTTTTGTTGTTTTAATTTCGATTAAATCATCATTGAATTGCATAAAATTCATTGTTGATGATGACATCGATGAATTATGATTATGTTGTAATTTATCATATTTATTTATGCCATTTTGTTGTTGATTTGGTTTTATGTAATTATTTGAACAAATCGATTCCATATGTAGCTCTTTTTCTGAATCTGAATCACTTATTGATTGTGGTAAGGGTGCATAAACACCTTGTGATGAATGATGGGCCATAATTCTTCGATCGTATACAAACTATCTACAACAATTATTTTCAATTAAAATTAATTGTTTTAATTTATTTTTAAAACAAATATTTTATTATTGAACAACATTGCAGACAAAACGACAACCTAACATTTGACATTTGACATATATTAGCAACTAAACACAGGAATGAGATCTTCATATAGGTTAGAGGTGCGTTCGTAATCTAGGAAACAATATGCTATGATATAGACAACCAGATATACAAGCAGAAGCCAGACGTCTAAATTGAGATTTTTTAATTCATTCATTTGTTGTAGTTTGATTGAACAAATTAAAGTGAATAATATTATTACACAAATCGATTTGTTTACTATAAAAACGTAAAATAGATAGAAAATTCGTGTATCCTTGACTTTCCCAATATGATTATATGTATTTATACAAAATGTATTAGCTATATAGCAAATATCTTTAAAGATATAAAAAGTGGACGTAGTTTAGTTGTGATTGTTTTACTAATACGGGTAGTAGTGAATATTACTGTAAGAGACACACTCTGTGCTTCATCTTATGGGTGATGTGGAAAAACCACAAGTATAAGTAAAATTCAATTAATTTTTATTGATAACTGTTCCGAGAGTCGATTTATGAACGCAACCTGGGAAAAGATACGTAAAGGTTGTCAGATTGTACAAACATTTTACCGCCAATTTAAAAAAAAACGATTCACTCGCCAAATCCTTTGCTATAATTTCCCATATATGGAATATGCGCTAGCTAGATATAAGTTCATCCACGAAGCTATAATTGAGGATGAAAACAATCCTGATAATGATCGTGTTCGTTATCGTCTTTAATAGTGAGACATGCTCCTTGGAGACTTACTGCGCATGCGCATATCATTGGAAATTGAAAAATTTGTCAAATTTAATGATGTGCATACGTGCAGTAGGTTTCCAAGGCGCCTTTGTCAATTTTAAAGACGGCAACGAACACTGCCAATAGTAAACCTCCCAAATATATGCAACCAAAGGTATATTGGTGGACACAATTTTTTTTATGTAGCCCACGACGTCGTGATGTATCTGTCAAATCGGAAGTAGGTAGATAAATGGACTGTTTTTGGCATATAGGTAATAGTACTATATGGATAATAGATGACCGTAACATTTGGCAAAGATGTAGATATGAGTGAGATTGATGTTTCTGCGCATGCTTCAGCATCTCACAGTATACTACAGGTCCATACGAATATATGCGCATTTGCTCGCTTCTCGCTCATACTCATGTTTTTTTGCTACGCATCCACAGATTTATTTTGGATAAGAAATATACTCCCTACTGGTTTTTACAAAGGACTGTCAACCCGTATTATCTCTATAGGACTTATCGACCAATACTTTAGATTTATCACGTCAGCGATATTTCATACAGGATACCAGCAATATGCATGTGTTTCTTTATGCCTTAAATCGCCATTTGAGTACTCCAGACGTCCAAACCGTTCCTACCTCCTGTCAAATGTTTGAGTACGCTTTCATGCATTTTCACGTTCCTATATAATCGACGACAGCTTTTTGACTTACTCCGTTTGAGCGCCTAGAGCAATAAAAAGACATACACTATGGATTTCCTGGTGAGCAAAATATGGATTGACAGCCCTTGTATTTTTACAATAGACTGCGAAAGTGATGACGTCAAGTGACAGTGTTGCTATGCCATTGCGTTCCAAACAAATCAACTTTATTAAGTGAGGTTATATGGATGTCTTGATTTGTTTGGAACGCAATACTGTCACCTGACATCATCACTTTCACAAAATCAATTTTGAAACAACGCAAAATATGGCAACACTGTTATTCATTCCTGTTTTTAGTCGACTCCGAACATGACATTTATTACAACAATCTGTTAATGGCGGTAAATTTAAAAATAAATCGAAAATGTATTGTTTTTGTATTTTTATAAATAATGTACACCTTTAATTGTAGAGAAATAAAAACACAGATAACAGATCACACTTATAATAATTGATGAAGTGACCTATATTTGAGTCAATTTGGTGTTAATATCAAAATACTTAAATATATATGTATTATGTATAATGTAGTTAAAATAATCACAAAAAAAAAATTAAAATATAACTGAACAATTATCCATTTCCTAAAAATAAATTATTAGGATTTATATACAAATATCCAAAAAAAAAAGAAATATTTAAATATGATTATTATTATTATTTTAGAGTTTCAAAATGTTACAAAGCCGGCCCTGTACCATCATCCAAATCAAAAAACGATTCCCTTGATGTCTCCTCAATACGATGTAGATTCTCTAAAGTTGATGCCATAATTCGTAAATTATCGACACCATTTAATAATTGCCTAAAATTATTGAATTAATGAAATTAGGAAAATTAATAAACAAATCTGATTTGCCTTAATGAATGTTCAGCAGTAGTGGCAGCTGCTTTCAATTCCTGAGCTAAACGTCTTGAATGCAAAATCTCATTTTGTGTGTAATAATCATGACCATGACTACCACCAGCTGCACCCTCTTCGCCACGTAACGCACGATTCTCCTTTCTCAGTCTTTGAACTTCGGCCTAAAATTGACAAATACTCAAAACGTTCAACAAAAAAAATAAATGAAGAGAAAAACTATTCACATTGCTCCTTTGTAGATTCTCTTCAACTTGTTCTAAAGCTCTTGTGAGATTTTCCGTATATTCACGTTCTCTACTTCTGGCATTCTCCAATTCTTTTGTTAAATTCTCAATATACATTGTCTGTTCGGCTAATTGTTGACGAGCAATATCCAATTCCCGTCTCAGTCTTTCACATTCACGTTCCGGACTTTCAACAGACAAACTATCCGATTGTTGTTGTTGTGTCCGTACAGCACCATCAGTCAAAAAGTCTGGTAAACTCTTAGAAACGCCCACCTGGAATAAACCTTAAATTTTAAAACAATCGTAATAAGAATACAACACAAATATTTACTTCAGTTGATTGACAAGTTTGTGATGTTTCCCCACCACCAACAGGTAAATCTAATGGAAAACCATTTTGTTGTTGTTGTTGTCGACGTATAGGTAAATCTAATGGTATCGACAGATCATTGTTATCACACCGTTGACGATCAAACTGTTGACTAGATTCAGTTTTAATCCTGTTTAGATTACTGTTACAATTCCTACTAGGTGTAAAATCCGGCAAATTAATATCCAAATTAAAATTACTATTTGTATTATTCCCTAAATAACATTGTTCCACGACTATATGATCCTGAACGAAATCTGGCAAGGCCGCCGACGAATATTCAGATACAAGCCTGGTTTGTTTTGATTTCGTGCCTGTTGGTCTTGTTGTGCCCACCGATGGTGGTGATGTTGTTAGTCGAGATGGTGGTGGTGTTACACCATTATTTTGTGCCAATTCTAAATCTGATACATTACTGATTGGTCGTCCTTCACAATAAACTTTCGGTCGTGCCCCTTTATTTTGATAATTAGCCGAATCACAACGTAGAAAATGTTTAAATGAAAACGGATTGTCCTCACGACGATTGTTGTTAGATAATTCAGCACCTGATAGTTTAAAACAATTAATTTAAATCTAATTTGATATAATTAAACAATATTCTACCTGGATTTGTTGTATTTGATGAACATCCACCTAACCTATTTGTGTCGTTCGTGCGGAGTAAATCATCACCTAAATCCAGGTCTAAAGGTGGTGTTGTTCCATCTAAACTCGTGTCCGCATTGTTTAATTGGTTTTCTTTGTTATTATTCGTATTATTTGTTGTTTCTCTATTTTCAGCCATTATATTTCTTTAAAAAATAAAAATAATAACAATAAACGTTTTGTTATAAATGAGTGTCAATCAAAAACATTTTGACATTTGACATGTTGTGGACGGTGTTGCCACATTCATCAATTTTAAAGTCTCACAATCAGATTATTGTACAGTACGAATGATAGCTCATCCAACAGTACATTTTCTTAATTTATTTCGTATTTTTCAATTGAAGAGTTACGCCAAAATAACGGATTTCATCGCCTTAACATAACAGTTAGTCTTTAAAATTCTAGTTACTGTTAGAAATTACGTACAACTTGACAACACCGATGGTGTTGTTTCGAATTTTAACGATTGAAAAGAGATAGAAATATGGTTTTCCTTTTCATGCTTACGCTTTTAAGTCCTTATACGCAGTCGCAGACAATGATACCACCACAAAATTTTGAATATTCCCACCTAACATATACAGAGCGTCCCGCACAATAGTGCAACTCGGATCATTAGAAAATCTATTATTGTGATATGTTTTCAGGGCCGTCCCTGGGGTAGAGCGCCAAAACTGAATTATAATTGATTCAAAAAGGTGCTATCGAAGAGAATTTCGCTCCACACTGATGAAGGACTAGGGCCAGCGCTGCATGTTTTATAAACTAATATCACTACAAAACGAAAATTTTATTAATTTTCAATAAGCCAATACAAAAATCGAAAAACAGTTGTATTTAATTCAACATGGTTTTTCACCACTATCAAATTCTGGTTCTGGTTTCTTTGCTATACCACCTAAAAGTTTCTTAATTTGAGCAATAGCTAAAGCTGGATTTAAACCCTGAAAAATAATTTATTAAATCTCTTATATTGATTAACACAAATCAACTTATACTTTAGGGCAAGTTCTTGTACAATTTAAAATCGTATGACATCTGAATACAGAGAATTTATCCCTTAAACGATCCAAACGTTGCTCAGGTGCCATATCTCTTGAATCGATAATCCAACGGTATGCCTATAAAGTATTTTGTAATTTCAATACAATTATTGTTGGGTTATTAAATAATTAATTGATGAGACGTACTTGCATTAAAGCAGCAGGACCTAAGAATTTATCAGAAT